>VZTR01013395.1:530810-545189 GCA_013400775.1 Chaetops frenatus | reverse complement strand
GACATTCATTTTATACAGAAAATTAACTACATTTTAGAAAAGTGTCTAATTACTGGTTTTGAGTGTAACTTTATAGTGCAGAGGCCCAAAATGTCTCTTTGAGGGTCTCTGCTTCCTGTGTGCTGACAAAACATTTTCCCTTAATGCCACAACACTATCAATTAAAAAGAGAGAAGGGCAAATGTAGCTCACTTTGACTTTGAACTTTTCCAAATACATGGGAAAAACACCAATTGTACTAAAACATGTCTCCAGCGACTGCCTGATGGGCAATACTGACTTCTCACACACTTCTCACTCATTTGAAATGAGGCCAAGGATGAAGTATGTCCTGCTAACTTGTGAAACAGAATGTTGTCTAAAAGGCCCGTGTTTTGCACGAATCTGTGTGGTCTTATTTAGCATCTGATTGTGTGAAGTGTCTCAGTTATGCTCACTTTTGAGTAACTTCCACAAGTGTAGAATACGTATTTTTAAACTCTCCTTCTTATAGCAAGGTTATGCAATTTTCCTTACATTTGCATAATTATATTTCTTTTTCAATTAAACCTTCTGAAAGGGGAATTATTTATCTCACAGTAGTAAGCTTTTGCATACTAGAGGATTCATGGGTATCCAACATAAAATGGAGTTCTCTCAAGTGAAAAACAGAGCTCCTTTACTTGGGACCTGAACTCATTACACCTAGAGAAACAGAAGATCCTTTGTTCACCAGATATATATATATATACACACACACCACACTGTTAGAAGTTAACGCTATGATTTCCTTCATAACCCTCTGTAAAACTCTTACTTTTTAAAAAAAATTCAACTCCGTCTATTACTGAGGCAAAGACCTTACTGACCAGACTCATTTGTATATCTAAAGAATACAGTAAATTCCTACACTAAGACATACATTCCCTGAACCATCTTTTCAAACCAAGTTGTCATTTATTTTATTTGCCACTGCATTAGTGGCAAATAAAACCCCTGCAGTTAACATATAAAGAATTTACTGTAAGGAAGCAACATTAAGCTATCCTGGTGGATTTTGAAAATGTTTTCCCAAGTAACAGAAATTTACAAAAAATAATGCAAACAACTGAGGAACAGATAGCCTTTCCTCTCTTATAAGTGAACAAGGAAAACTTGGAAAACCCCTCAGAATTTAAAAAGGTCCCCTTAAAAATAGTTCCTACTGTTTTTTACTCACAAGTCCTGCAATTCAAGGACTGGCATGCAGCAGTTTATTTTTTAATAAGCATTTCCTCCTAACAAAGACAATCTTACTGGCTGAGGACCAACATCAGTCCTTCAAAAATAATTTTCCCCCTCAATAGCTCTATAAAGGACATCTCAAGTAAAAATTCAGATGCAAGTAGTGGCAGAATTTGTTAGGATGGCTTATCAGGGAATAAACACCCTGGATCCCACACCCACCTGTCCTCCCCAAACCCCTCTCTGAGGTTCTTGTCCTTTGTTCATAAATGCTCAGCTGCTCATGTAACAGCTGCTAAACTGCCATAGTTTGCTGGTCATGTTAACATGGTAATAATCTAAATGACATCTCCATCCGCAAGCCACAGCAGCCCCGCAGCTGTTTGCCTGACAGCTGAGCCCTCCTTGCATCAAGGGTGGGAAACTCCCAAGAGGAGTACAGTGGACCACTTGGGATAGGAACAGACCCCAGGGTAAGCTGTCCTGAGTGAATCAGAGCCTAGAGAAAATACATTATTATTCTTATTTTGTCTTAAACTTTCCTTTCTGTGTGCTGCTAAGCATGGCAACAGAATACCAAAACCCTTTACTAGCAAAACAACATGATAAAATATTTTGTCCTCTATATCCAATGACTTTGCTGAAGGGAACAAGCTGTCCCCATATTCTCTTCAATTATTTTTTGCACCTGTGTCTTCCCAGTGAATTTTTCTGCAGGACAAACTCACATGCAAGCAGAAATGTGAAAATCTGAATGTTTTGCATACATATTGTTTGTCTTTCAATTTCTAAAGGAAAAAATTCTAAAGGACAATGCAAGATTTTCTGCTTTTCAGCAGAAACACCAGATTCTCTACCAATTAACTGTGGAGGAGGAAAAACTCTCCAAAGCACATTTCTGATTCTAGGTACAGAAATATAATAATGGCAAACAGTGGAGAATGTGCTGTTCTCCAGTATTTAAGCCCACATTATCCCTGAGATACAGTCACATCTATGATGAGGAAAAGCAGAATCCAAGCCTATACAACCAGGTATGCCAACCAACTGTCTAAAATTAGAAGATGAATTTGTGCAAAGAAAAGCACAAGAAGTGTGAGTAAAATCCTGGGTGATATCTATAACAAAGATACAACCATTTTTGAGACAAAACACTTTACATTAAAAAAAAAAAAGTACCATCTGCTTAGCAACAACACAAACAACAGTGTGAGCTGCTGTTTTTCTCCCTACTTTATATATATTGATAGGAAAGGTAAGTTAATTTTATTACACATAAGGATATTCAACACAAAATTTATATACATTACCTCATATTGACAAAGTTTCCCCATACAGCTGGAAAATAAGAAGAGAGAAAACATTACAATGTCATAAAACAGTACCTGAGGTCATTTTTTGCTATTATCATCAGAAGGAATTTAAGACAATATTAAGTATGTTAACCACAAATTATCTAAGTTACGTACACACACCTGCCCAAGGGTCTAGAGCACAGTTTTAGATTATGGGTGGAATTCTGATGAGATTAGATGAGACTGTAAAAAAATACGCAGGAATTACCTAAACTGTAACTTGTAACTGCACACAGATTAAATAAACCAGAACACTCGACTTGTTTATTAGGGATACTAGAAAAAATGGCAAGAGCAAGAAAGGAGCCCCGTAGACCTGAACCACACAAATTGGAGACTGCAGAGTGACAAAAGACTGGCCACTACAGGTTAGAGCTGAACTGGTCCAAAGAGGTGCCACAAGAGTCCTGCATTAAAGGTATTAAGTGCTTGTGTGCACATGCGTTCTTTCTCTAAATACATAGACGCAAAAGGTACCTAAGCAATATCAGTTAAAATGTGTCAGTAAGCAAACTCATTTGTTACTGTTTGTATGGAAAAAGTTTTATAGAAAGATCAATCACAATATAAAAATCAAAGATCAAAGATGTAACAGATGGCTTTAGATTCACAGAAAGATCCAGCTGCCCAAATTACTTTCTACTAGGAAAAAAAAATCTTCTGAAATTGGTCAGGGTTTAGGTGATTTTAGGAAGACTATCAGAACACTAACTGTGATGCAGTTCAAAGTAATAAAATGAGAAGCCATAAACCAGGCTACACTGCCAAGGAAGATGCCAACTTCACATCATCAAGATTAAAAAGGTTAACATGAAACAGTTATGTAAGGGACTCTGCAAAACAAGCAACACAGGAAATATACCCCAAACATCTCCAAAAAATCATTCTGGAGCTGCTCTTTAAGAGACAAGGCTCAAGCTGAGGACTCAAATTATGTCTTCAGGAGTAGCCTGTATGCAGTATTACCATACATATAGAAAGCTTCTGAAGTGTCCACAGATTTTGTAAGCTGTATGGCAGGTCCTGAGCAGCAGCTAGAATTTTGCCCACCTTTAGGCTCTGCACATATTTTCCCATCACTATTACTCAATGAGCCCAAGCAGACGATGAGGTATTACAGAAACAAAACAAAAAACGCTGCTACAGTCACAGGTACCTTCCAGGCAGGAGGAGAAATGAAACACTCCCAGGAAGGAGGAGTGGGGAGGACACAAATGAGATCCAGTAATACAATTGTTCTAGCCTTTAGGGGATGGCAAAGCTAGTGAACTGTTTTTAAGTGCTGAGTACTGCTGAGTAACTCAAGAATAACTCAAAAGAATCTATTACAGACTATGAAATAACCTGTAGGAGGGCACTGTGATAGCTGTGGTGATACCATAAAACCTCCTGTCATCTTCTGGGGAAAAGACAGGGAAGCTTTATATTAGAACAAATGATCCATAAAATCCAACTGAATTTTTAAATAACCCTGGATTTTGTGTTGACTAGGTAAATTTAATGTGGTGAAAAAGGGATACGGTGTTGAGCATAGTTAAGTTCAAGTTATTTACCTTCCAGCTAGGACTTCAGAATTACGTATGATAATATTAATGGAAAAACACTTTATTTTCTTTCAATGAATGATGACAATCTGGCAGTCACAGGTACAGAATTCTCCAGTTAAACATGACTGAGCTATACTTACAAAGAATTCTTTTTCTGGGCTACAGAAACCCATACAAATAAAGTAAGCGGTTATGCAGTGGCAGGAAGCATCTGGGTTTACCTGGTAAAGTAGGAATTGATTAAAAGAGTTGCCAGCTGCAACACAAATACTACCCACCCAGTTTCGTTGCAAAGACAGTGCAGCCACATTGCATACAAGGAACCAGCTTCCTGAAGAAAACATGTGACTTGTCCCCAAGTCACATGTTTTGAAGAAAACATGTGACATGTGTACCCAGTGTCCACTGCAGGGAAGGGAAGCTCAAAAAGGCATTCACATCCTTCCATAAACACTTTTTGATATCCCAGTTCTGTAGGAGTACACGACCTTGCATTAAACTTTTATGAAGTGTACTGGGTACTACTGCAAGAAAAAAAAAATAAAAAAAAAAAAAAAAATTGCAAAACTAACCACACAGAAACTATCATACAGAGGGTCTGAAGAACCCTGAAGTCTCTTATGTGTAGAAGGATGTGGCAAAAACTCACTTCAACATACTGACTGCCCTCATAAAGGATTCTAAATGTACAATTCTAAAAAGGATCTCTTTGGCTACTGGTGCTCACGTGGAGCTTACACCAAGGCTGAAGGGATCAGAGCAAAAATTTTTGTACAAGACTAGAAATAAGGTCTGGCTGTTTTTCTTCCAAATACAGAGCTGTTTATGTAACGGGCTTACCCAGCAGCAGAACCAGAAGCATGACTCTGGCTCACAGAGGATTTCCTTGCCCTAAAGGTTAAGTCAAGGCCAGTTTGACATTCAGACAAGAATGATGGAAACACAGTGGTAAGCAGCTTCAAATCTACAAGCAGAACGATGAAAATTACAAGCCTAAATTCAAGATGAAAATCCTTACAGGCTTCACAAAACCACTTGACAGGCCCACCAAGTTCAGGTCCAAAAGCTGCAAATCTGGATGGTTAAAAAAATCTTCCACATCAGCAAGGTCATGAATTGGGCAATACACATAAACCCAGGTTTTCCAAAAGCAATGAGACTCCTAATGGACCAAATTTGAGCAAACAGTAACACAACTCAGAACCTCACTGTAAAAGCCAGTTTTAAAAATTCAAGTCTAAAGCCAAATCTTTTAAACCAAAAGGTATTAATCCAGGCTAATAGTCCTGTGCCAATTCTCAGACTGCAGAGATTTACCACCCTCACCCCCTACAGCTACACAGTACATACTCTGTGAAGAACTTCCAACCCATCCAACTAGAGAGCATTCATTAACATAGCCTTACTGAAACTCTGGGCAAGGGAAGAATTCATGATTAATTGGACTAGACAGAAGCATGACTTGTTACCTAACAATTAAGACACCTACAAGAGAGACAGAGGTTCTACTTCTTTCAAAAACTGATTGTAAACCTCGCCCAATGACTGATTAAGGACATACATAGTAAGTTGCCATTAGGGAAGTGATCAGAATATCTGAATCGTTGTAGCCTGGTTTAATGGCCTGTAGGAGGAGTCAAAATAGGACTACACCTATTTGTTCTGAGGTGTTTTTTTCCCCTTTGCATCCTTCTCATAAAATAATGAGAGAAATAATTTTTATTGCAGCATTTTTGCAAGGATTAATTACAAGTACTATGAAGAGTTAAAATACATTAGTCATTAATCATTCCCACAGACATTACACTTTAAAGTAAAGGCTTCCAGAGAAGAACAACATGCCTTGAGTGAAATGATGAAGAACTCTCTAAAACAGCCTCTTTTAGAAAAAAAAAAAAATTGTTTCTTAATGCCCTAATCACAGTGTTGTTATTAAAGAGGTATTTATATTTATCGGACTAAACATTAATCACTCAGGATTTTTAGAAAACCCCAGTGCTTTTTTGTTTCTTTCCCCAGCCTCTGAGATTAAGCTGTAACTCTTTGGAAGGCACAGCCTTACAGTAAAATTGTTGTACATTTTCAAGACTTCTCAAACCCATCTTAAACAAAAGTCATTTAGTCATTAATGAGTAAACAATGTGGGGTTTTTTTCCTACTGAATATATTTACCTTCCTGGAAATTTAAAAGTTTGTTTGTTTTTTCTAAGAAGCCCCTTTCAGAAATGATGCTGGATGCAGAGGAATGCAATGACTGGGATACTGTCAGCAAAGGAACACTCCAGGAGCTATCCTCTGGATACAAACCAACCCTGCCTACATCAAGTAGAAAAAAACAAAACAAAAACCCCCGAAAAACACCAAACAAATAAACAAATGCAAAAAACCTCCACCAAAACAAACAAACAACAAGAAAAAAAATCACTAAAAAAACAAACTACAAAATCACACTTGAAAAGTACAACATAATCCCCAGTCACTTGGCTAGGGTTTTGCTGAGCATCTACTATTAAATGGACCCTTCAGTATCATAGTCAGACTTTTAACTCTGACCAGCTGTACTTCATAGCAGGCAAATCTTCTTCCCAGATCCTCAGAACACAGGAATAGGATGTGTATTCTCATCTGAATGTCCTTTGAATCTGTCATCTGCAATAATACTTTTTGTATAGGTTTCTATAAAATACAGATTACTACAGTTAAGAGAACCTTGCATGCCATAACTAACTCAGCCACAATAGGCTGGGGAGCCAGAAAAATAACACTGTCACAACCTGAAGGTGGGAAAAAACACAATCCTAAAAGAAGCCTGTACCTTTATCCCTCTTCTCTGGGTCTCTTTAAATGACATTAAAATCCAGGTATTGACTATCACAGGTCCCCAACAACAATAGACACTAAATCTGCAATTATTAGTGACAATACTAGTTTCAGCATCACATACACTTTAGAAAAGGTGTTTTAAGAAGCAAAACCATGATGTCCATAGAGATCCAACTGTACTAAAACCAAATGCAATCTCTTTTAAAACCATTTTATTTGCCAACTGCTTGGTTGTTCGCATTTTCAGAACACTCTGTTAAGGCAACTTTTACATAAACTTTTGTCTAAGTAGATTTAGCTGAAAACACAAGAATTTTTCCCTGTATCACCCTCCTTTCAACTTCTGCTCCTCAGAATAAAAAGACTACAAGGTGATGTTTGTTACAAAAAGATTTCACTACCAACAGAAAAAGCGTGCAGAAATAATACAAATTGATACAGTCAATAACTGGAATTTCTAGAGCAAATTCGTAAGCTCTGAACATCCAAAGTGAATTGCTTCAGTCAAACTGCCCATTTCAGAGAGATGCAACGGCATTCAAAAGAGGGTTGTTTCGTCTTTTTTGCTTAAATCTGACTCTGCACAGTCACTCAGCAACTTCAGTCTCCTGGAAGAAATAAGGTTTTTGTTTTCAGATGAAAACCTGACAGAAAGGGAAAGCATGCAAAGGGAAATCATAACATGCTTTTTAACACAGTTGCATTAAAGTTTTAATTTAATTACATATTCAATAATATAAAGAAAACTATCCTTTCCTTTAGGAAACTATTATCTCCCACTCAACACCTTGTGGCTAAGCCAGAGAAATATGATTGATTGACTACTCAAGAGATGGGAGCTGGGTGGCTGCATCCATGGCTCAATGCCCAGACATTGTTGTTACTCTTGTACTGCTACACGAGTAACAACTGGTGTGTCAGGGGCGTACACTGGGGACCAGTACTGCTCAGTATCTTTATTAATGACACAGACCTAGTGATTGAGTGCATCCTCAGCAAGTCTGCAGGTGACACTGAGCTGGTAAGCGTATTGAGGGAAGGGATGCCATCCAGAGGGACAATGACAAGCTTAAGGAGTGGGCAAACAAGAACCTCACGAAGTTCAAGGTGAAGTGCAAGGTCCTGCACCTAGGTTGGAGCAACTTCCGGTTATCAGTACAGACTGTGTTACAAGATGACTGAGAGCAGCCCTGTCAAGAAGGTCTTGGGGTACTGGTGGAAAATTTGGATGTGAAATGGCAATGTGCACTGTCAGCTCAGAAAAGAAATCATATTCTGGCCTGCACCAAAAGAAGTGTGGTCACCCTGTAAACTGAGGTGATTTTCCCCTGTTCTGCACTCTCACGAGACACCACCTGCAAACAGCTCTAGGGCTCCCAGGACAAGAAACACATAGACCTGTTAGAGAGGGTGCAGAGGAGAGCCACACAAAATGGTCAGAGGGATGGAACACCTTTCTTATGAGGATAGGCTGAGAGAGCTGAAGAAGAGAAGGCTCTGAAGGGACCTTACTGTGGCCTTACGAGAACAATGAAGAAAGCCTTTCTACCAAGGCCTGTAGTGACAGGACCCTTAAGAGGCAATGGTGCTTAGCCTGAAAGAGCAGGTTTAAGTAAGATGGGAGGAAGCAATTCTTTACCATGAGAGTGGCAAGCCACTGGAACACGTTGCCCAGAAAAGTTGTGGACTGCCCACACCTGGAAACAATGTGACGTTGGGCAGGGCTCTAAACAACCTATTCTAGTGAATGATGTCCCTGCCCATGGCAGTGGGGAGGAGCTGGACTAGATGATCTTTAAAAGTCCCATGCAATGCAAACCATTCTACGATTTGGCCAATATATTTCAAACCATCTTTTATAGTCTAGCTTCCATAAGAATAAAAAAACATTCAGCTGTATTCCATCTGTAATTCCATCAGTATGTTAATTTGCCTTAGAAAATTATTTTACTGATGAGAGTATTTTGCAGTATTAGTGGAGATAACAACATACAATTACTAATCATAACTTTGTATTAAGAAATGTCACCTTCCCGAGTGAAGTTCATGATTATGCCTTTGGGGAACATACAACAACCTGAATATTAAAAAACATTATAAAAAAATACACCTCTGGTAATTCTACACAGATATCTGTATGGCAAATAGTTCTTCTTGCTGTATTTCCTGAACTGATGTCTTGCTCAACAGTAAAGTTCCTGCCCCAAATCAAAGACAGCAGAAGGAACTGTAGCTTTTCCCACATGAGAAGTATCCTAGACACACGGACATCGGGTTTGCTAAGGGAAAGATGCTCTCTCTGTACCTTGGACCACTACCACTCTATGTCAACCCTTCAGATAGTCATCAACTAGCAAAACAAAGGCAACACAATTATCAGGAAATTTCTCCATCCTCGCTTAAGAACAAACACACAAAACCCTGGCAAACCAATGCCCTCCTACAGCTGGGAGATACAACATTATGCAAATTTTCTTTCTTTACAAGAGTTAATGGAGCTTCATACTGCATGGGAAGGTAGCCAAGGATAGTTTTTCTTACATTTCAATTAGCACCATCACTTTATGACTGAATTTTGTTCTTAGTTTCCCAGATGGAAAATTCTCTTGCAATTTTCTATTAAGTCTTTTTTCTAGTTCTCTGTTTACTGTTACTATTTCTTCCTGTCTCATACCTTCAGCACATCACACTGACCCATCTGTTGACAGCTAAGATTGTTTTAAGTGGACTCACAGAATGTTCCAGTGGTCAGCACCACAACTGAAACAACTCACTTTTCCCAGCTACCTTTCACAAACACCTTCAAGTACATTGGTGCAATAACCCCCACCTCTCTCTCTACAGTCCATAAATGAAATGGTGAAAACTACCACTTTCAACCAAACTCTGCTTTGGTCAACCAACCTTAGAAAAAAGAAACAAGCAATATAAATGTCAGAGAAATACTCTCCTTTGCAAAAACAGAGGGTAAAGAAGGTAAAAGCTCTAAGAGTGTTCATCCTTCAGTAGAATGATGACAGTACTGTCTCCTGCACATGCTGCAGAAGACACAAATACTAAGTGAAGGTAAAAGATTAAAGATAAATATCAAATGGAGATAAGAGAGGAGTTTTAAGATTAAGTTCTCCAGGATGCCAAAAACTGTTTTAAAACATCATGGCTAGCAAGGCATAGTCAGAGTCCATCTATTCCTGACAAACAACTGAAGCGTGTACAAATTTTCATAAGCTAGACAAGTACAGCTAGTTGCAAGCCTGATGAGCAGGGAACTGGAAGCTGTTACGACAGTGAACTTATTTGCATAAACCCACAAATGAAAGGCAGCTCGGTGAATGTGAACCCAGCCAACAAACGTTTTGGGTTTGATTTTTTTTGTTGGAGAATTCATGGCATGCTGACAGAAAAAGCAAGCAAGCCTGATGTCCTATACATCCATTTCCAACTCTTTCATGGGCAATCAATCCTGACATCTAGTTATAAAATGGCTAGGGAAGGAAGATTTCTGATGTTGAATAACATTGAGATAGATAGCCTGAAGCAACAGGACAGGACCAACTTGATAACTGCTTTTCGATTATGAAAAGTGGCAGTAAAAGCTTATCAAAACAAAACATTAAGCAGCATTTAACCTTTGTTTTGAACATATGCAAGACAAGCAACATGTGAGAGACTGGTAAGATTCAAACTGAAAAGCTCACTCACACCTCAGTATTTTGAGAAGAGAACATTGAATTCTTCCTAGCTGATGAAAATCTGACAAAAACAAATGGCTAATCTTGTAAAACAAAGGAAAACAACCATGGAAACTAACAATGCTGTGAAAAGTCAAGCCACTACTACAGGATGTACTTCCCTCACATTATTTTGACATTCCATTTTTAAGTTGTTTCATTTTTAAGTATAGCTGTGCTATAATTTATCTTACAAAGGAAATGGGGTCTTAATCTTGGATCTCATGACAGCACCCTGCTATTCCATTTTCCCCTTGGAAAAGGAACAAGGCTACTGATATACTTCCTGAGAACCATTTGATCTACAAATGAGTAAAGAGAACTGTTCTACTTTACCAGAAATAGAGCTCTTAACTTTTTCATTAAGGACATGCAACTGCCCTGTCATACCAAGACATCAGCAGATTATTTACAGTAGCATGCAGATTGATGAGCTCTCGTCTTTAAATCCTGGCTACAAGATTCTAAGTGTATTTCCAACAACATAAATAAGGTCCTGATTTTGCAAAGACAGTACCACTGAAGCATGGTAGCATGTTCATATAAAGCTGAATAAATATTTAGAACTTCCAAGGGAGTGAGATTAAGGTGTCTATGTACTGACATTTCAACACACAGGTGGGATTTTTAAAAACAG
This sequence comes from Chaetops frenatus, assembly GCA_013400775.1. Taxonomy (NCBI): domain Eukaryota; kingdom Metazoa; phylum Chordata; class Aves; order Passeriformes; family Picathartidae; genus Chaetops; species Chaetops frenatus. The sequence continues at coordinate 533,893 of VZTR01013395.1, read as the reverse complement.
AAGAAAACTCTCAGCCTGCATATAAGTTATTCATATTGTGGTGACACTGAAGTTTTTTAACATTATCGATTTAACTGACTGCTCTTTTATGATCTGTCTACATTTCTCATTACAGACAGAAATCAATTAAACCCACTTCACCTTTGTTTATAATCACCTCATGTTCTGAAGCTGTGGCTTCACAACAGCTTCAAGATGATGTAAGTGGAGCCCATGACCAAAAGAATTTGTTTCTGTCCACCACCATATGCCCCTCCACCCCACTTTGGTTAGCATTAGCACTCCTGCACTATTTTGCTGAGGGTTAAATCAGAGGAAAGTTGGAGCAGAAGACTTTGTCCCTTTAAAAGGGCAATGCAAATGTAACCTCTGGGCAAGGTTTCCCACTATATGTAGCACAGTATAGTCATGCAATGTTCACAGAAGAAGACAGCACTGAATGTGAGTCAACTAAGCAAATTATGAAGAGTATTAAAAAAATTGAGTAGCAGTCTGACATGTTACAGAGTGATTCAGACAGCTTGATAGCTGCAGTATCTCCAAATTCATCAGCTGGGCAATGGGGAACAACAGCACTCCTTTTACCCAGGGCCTACAGAAAAGGTAAAACTGCTACTAGGGAACCCAGTGAAGTCCATAAAGGAGTTCTAGGGATCTTTAATACGACCCTGACTGTGTACCTCATGTCATGGCAGTACTTCAACCAAAGTAAACAGGACTCCTTCGGAGAGTCTCTTAATTGCAGACCTGCTAAGCACATGATAGCAACACTGCCAGCAGCACTGCCAACTTTTATCCCATTTTACCACTGTGCACCACCTTCTCAAGCTGGGCCAAAACAGCTGTTGAATGCCCACACTGTCAAATGGCTGTAACACAAAAGGGTGATCTCAGTCCAGACCAGTTCCTTCATCTAGTGCACAACGAAGGAATTTCAGTCATTGTATGGATGTGGAGCAGGGATACCCAAGACAGCCCAGCCATCCACCACCTTGTGTGAAACTACCAAGAGGGCCACTCAATCACTCTTGAGAGTGAAATAGCTCAGCCTTTCAACTGTCTGCAAATAGTTATTTCTCTAGTTTGCAAACTCGCATAGAGAAGTTCTTCAGGCATCTTTGTAACAGATTTGCATTCAAAGGCAAAAGATTTCTATGAAATAAGACATATTTCTAAATGATACTCCCAAAACGTTTGCTCAGGGTTTCCGACACAGGCTAAAAAATGGCACTGTTAAAAAAAAGTCCTAGCCTCTAATTCACAAAAAAATAATGTACTTGCCAACTACTTCATTCCCTGTAAAATGTGCTCCAAGTCTGAAATGCCCATGCCCTAATACTGAATGGAAATTCATGGAAAGGACATGCACAGCCTACAAACACTTAGTCATTTGCAGAGTACTTCAGAAAGAAGGCATCTAAGAAGTGCCAGCACATACACCTACACCAGTAGCTCAGTTTTCTCAGATTCTCTGCTATTTCAGTCTGGCATTATCTGACTGCAAGCAGAGCATAGTGATGATTCAGTAACATTGTGAGGAGTACCCTTTCAGGGTAGGTGAATGGGATCATATATAATCACTTCTGTAGAAAAGTAATCAAAAAATATTCTCTCCAGAATCCAATAGACCAGTGGTATCTGCTACCATAGCATGCTATGTAGCCGACACCTAAGGATTCCACTACTTTTGATCTCTAGTCAAAAGATAGGAAAGCACAGCATGCTAGATTTGCAAAAAACACATTCCCATCAGACACCAACTTAGCCCCTTTTCAAGCCACTTTTTTTTCCACTGACCTCCAGTCCCTCTCCCCCTCCACCTTTTTCTTCTGAATCCCCAAAGAACAAGCAGTCAGAAGGCTTCTCCTTAAGGCTAACTTTTACTCACAAAGTTAGAAACCAAACACCAACTACTGTCCACCGAATATAATCAATAGCTAGGTCCCAATGACCATGTCAGCTGCCACTCAAATCCAGCTTTCACTGCAGGCTATTACCTTTTATTTTGAAAACTATCATTTTTAACAAAACATGTAAGCCTTTCAAAATAAGAGCAGACATGAAGCTGTCAGGATGCAAGGGACCTAGAGTCACTTGGGCAAACAAACTGTCCAGAAAGTCAGAGCTGAAACACTACTTCAGCAGTAACAGAAGTACCTAAATAGTGAGGTCCAGTAAAGACAGTAACATGTGTTAATGAAGGGAATTACTGTACTTCTGTGGTAGGAAACACCACCCCTCCGACAAAATTACTTGAGTTGTACCTCTCCACCTTCCCAAACCCAAAGGGAGGATCCGAAATGCGATGCACACACTCACCCCCAAAAGCTAGTTCACCTACATGTGCCTTCAAGCATTAGGTAGGCTTCCTCCCTACCTACACGAACAAGGCATCGTGCTGTCCACGTACAATCTACCCGAGTCTGAAAACAAAACAAGCTAAAATAAATAAATTAAAATTGCAGCAGAAAAAAACAACAACGGGAAGAGAGCTGACAGGACAACGTTTTAAATCCATTTAAAATCTGACTCACTCCTAGTAAGTGAAGTCATAAACATCCCCCGTCACTGGCTATTCCAAGATCTTCTGAAGTACCTCTGTGCCTCTCTCCCGGCTCTTAAGACTCCAGCTACGCGTTGAGTTAATAAACAAACATTTATTTAGCCCCCTAAGGACCTGGGAGGATTTTACAAAAACCAGACACGAGGCCTACCCTGGAAAAACTTCCCCGAGAGCTGCTCACCGCTACCAGGTGGCGATCGGTGCGGACAAAGCGCGGTCTGAGGAAGAGCGGCTGCGGAAGCACTCCCGGAGCCACATCCCGCTCGCACGGCTCCCCGCAAGCCCTCGGGACGGGGCAGGGGAGCGACGGGGACGCCCGGCAGGGCTGCCCGCCGCGCTCGGGGAAGTTTCGGCAGGGTAGGGAAAGGGGGAACCCTGAGCCCCACCGCCCGGAGCTGCGGGGAGCCCCTGCCCCGCCGGGGCCGGAGCAGCCGCCCTGCGGCGCGCCCGCAACCGGCCAGCGCGACGGGGTGCGGGAGGTGCCGCCGCTGCCGCCGCATCCTCCTCTTCCTCCTCCTCT
>VZTR01013395.1:509693-530785 GCA_013400775.1 Chaetops frenatus | reverse complement strand
CGTGGGCCGTGGTGCCCTCACAGCAGGCGGCGCTGGCTGCCGGGCGCGCGCTGCCCGCCCAGTGTGCCCGGGGAAACGGAGCGCGCCCTCAGCCTCCCCGCCGGCCCGCTCTGCTCCCTCAGGGCGCTGCAGGGCCGGGCGGCCTTCGCCACCTGTCGCCTCCCCCTGTGGGGGTCCCTGGGTGCTGACCTGCTGCAATGAACGGACAGACGTGGGCACACACACGGACAACACGTGTGCCACGGTGGTTGTTTGAAAGCATCATTTGCCTCGTCCCCGATGTGTTTTCTATATCTGCACAGGTAACTGCATAGTAAGAAGAAACACCTGGATGCAATTCTGCAGAATCACAGAACACTCTTAAGTTGGAAGGGACCCACAAGGATCATCGAGTCCAACTCTTGACCCTGCAGAGGACAACCCCGATAATTACACCATGTGCCTGAGAGCGTTGTCCAAATGCTTCTGTCACGCTTGGTGCTGTGACCACTTCCCTGGCGCGCCCATCCCAGTGCCCAGCCACCCTCTGGGTGAAAAACCTTTCGGTGATATCCAAAATAAACCTCCCCTGGCATAACTTCAGGCCATTTCCTCAGGTCCTGTCACTGGCTGCCAGAGAAAGGAGGTCAGTGTGTGCCCCTCCACCATGGGAGAAGCTGTAGACTGTGATGAGCTCTCCCCTCAAGGCTGCAGTAGGATGACCCTTTTTGAGCAGGCAGGTTGGACCAGATGAGCCACCCTGGTGCCTTCCAACCTTGGCCTTTCTGTGATTCTGTAAATGAAAAATGTGAGGATTTCTCCCTTCTCCCCCACACCCCTGCCAAGCAGTAGTCTATGAATTTGCCTCTGTTCAGGATAGTAAGATTGCAGTTGCTTTAAAACAGCTTACATTTTTACTTCAGCTTCTATCTGAAGTCCTTGTGGCCTGTTGCAAACTGCAGATTGATATTTGCCTGGAACGGTAGGCACCTTCTTCATGTGTCAAAACATGTTCTCCTGCCAGTAGATACACTTAATCTGAAGGGAAATCTCCCTCCACAACCTGACCTTCTCCTTGAATAGTATGGCCTCCACATATTTTGTAAGGGATATTCTTTCTCACACTTGCCTCCCACCGGAGAAGACTGTGAAAGCAAGTGCTCTTGAATTAAATTTTTCCTTTCAGTATAGAAATGCAGCTTGTTTACACCAAGGAACTATGACCTCAGTCAAACAGAGGCTCACACAGTTAACAAGAGTCAACCCCTTCTTATTACAAGGCTTAAAGGCAGTGAAACAAATGTGTGACTGTCAGAAGGGTAAATGTAGTAAGGTGCTGTGCAGAGCGATTAAGAACATCCTCCCTGTGAGACCCATGGAAGAAAAGGGAGTTTTTCAGGAAGCCTTGAGATTTGAGATTTCCCAACACTGGGCTCTGATTATAAGGCCACTCCTTTCCTCTTGTTTTTTGTTTCCTTTCATTTGTGTTTGCTATACCTAACTTGCAAGTTCATTCCACTGCTTCTAGAGACATGGAGTAAAGGGAATACCAGAACATCCTTTGAAACATAATCTAGCTCCAAATTAATTTTGTGTACTAATCTCTCAAAAAGTGGCAGAGCTTTATACCAGCAGTAAATTTGGCCATCAAAAAGCTACAACTAAACAGTGCTGCATGAAAGCTAGAGAATATTACAAGATATGTTTGTATGCACAATACCAAATCCACAAGACTTTAGGGGTACCCAAGGCACTTCTAACAGTTGCCTGCCCTAAGCTGGGCTGCACAGTCTGTGATTCAATCGTGCTGCCTTCTTAAGGCACCTTGCTTGGTACCTTGCTCAGCCTTCAGGTCAGTTTTGCTACAGAAACATGTTGAGACAGGCTGCAATCTGTGAGAGTGGGAAATGGAGAGCGAAGCAGAAGGATGCATTATGGAACTTTGTGGTGGAAGAGACTTGAACTCTGTGGGAGGCAGGCTGACCATGCTTTCTGCAGGGCCAGCTGTTTGTCATGCGTGACACCAGGGCCAGCTGTGTTTATGTCACTCTGCAAGTGAGACAGAATGTGTCTAACTTAACTGCAGGGAGGCGACTGTGGTCCCTGCAACACCCGGTCACGGAAGAAAGACACAGATCCTCCACAATTAGGAGAACAGCCGAGGCCCCCCAAAAAAGAGAGCCGTTTATTTTGATACACCATTTTATAGAGTTTTCAAAGTGTGTGAGGATTGGAAGATGAAATCCCACTTCTCAACCAGACTGGTGAAGTGACCAGTCAGTCAGCTTTCCTTCTCCAGGAAGGAATGTAAACAAAACCATTGTTTTTAGTACAGTGCGTGAGAAAAATCTGACTTGAGAACATAAACTTTTCAGAAGGCTTTCAAAAACAGGGCGACAGGTGACTGTAAGTCTGTCCCATCTCAGCTATAACTACAGACATGTACCTTATAAGTACTATAAATTTCTCCAGACTCATGATGGCCAACAGCAGGGACACTTATTTCAGGATACAGCTGGTCACATTCACGACCTTGTGCCAAGGACTGGCACCAATAGCAAAGCTTCTGGTATGTAGTGGCTGCTAAATATGCCAAGACAGGGAGGATACAGTTGTGAGTGCTGAGTCTTAGTGTGCTATAAATCAGGTAGCAGGCATCCATCTGCTTTCGGGTCATTATCTTAGTCAGGCTGATCACATGACATCAGCTAATGGCAATCTTCACTGAGATGGTTTGCAGGCAGTACACCCTGTCTCCCACACTGCAGTTTTCAAATTTAGTTCTCAAAGTGCTTTATGACAGCATTTTGATTTGTTTTGTTTACTAAATCACAGCCTGGAATACAATGGGGAGTTTTAAATGATGGAATTTTTAAATAACTTTTGATAATGATTAAAAATGTAAATGCACATGTATACCTACCAGAACAGCAAGTATAAGTTTAGAATTCACAGCACCCCTGCAGTGTACTTTTCCTCAATACTAGATCAAAACTATGCAGTTAGCCAGCTGTTTTTCCAGAATCATGGAAAAAAAAAAGAAACAAAACACCAAACCAACTACTACAATTTGCAGAATTTCTGCATGATGCCACATGAGGAAGACTCTTCTGCCAGGTGGTAATACCAGGAAAATCTTGGCTTTCAGTCCCACTCTTGTTTCTGCAAGTGATGATGTTCCACTGTATGGTGTCAGAGACATAAGTGGACCCTGGGCACTGAGACCTGAGCAGAGAGAATTGCTATGTACAAGGAAACAAAATGAGTTACAAAGCTCTGAAGAAAATGCAAGAATAAAAACAAGCCATTACCAGCACACTCCTTTCATCTCTTGTAACTTTGGTCTCTAAGTTAGAAAGCTCAATGTATCCAAGAAAGTAACACAGAGTTAGTTGCTCAGCTACTTTTATGCTTCCTTACCATTCAGATGCATCCTACAGCTTGTGATGCTTACCTGGGAGGAACTGTTCTGGTATTGTCATTGTTATAAGAGATGATTCTGTCGAGTTACACTGTTGTACTGCACAGGCACACCGACTCAGACATACAAAGCCCAAGATAATATTAAAAAACTAATAGTATTCATGCACACACAGTTTCTAAAGTGTGATTTGAAAGATTAAAAAAAAAAAAAGGTGATTATTTGTTTTGTTTAGTTCTGCTTTTAACAACAGATCATAGTGGGGAAGGGAACTCAGACAAAAATTAGTTAAAACTAGCAGTGTTTCTTTTCAGGAAAAGTTTGAATTCTGAGGGTTTGTGGTTTTTATAAAGACTAGTGAAAAGAGAACATGCGGTTCTGGGAAGAGAGTCTATTCTTTTAATATTAAGACCTCCGAAGGAAAGGAAAGCTGCTAAGTGCTTCAGAGAGTTAGTACTTATTATTTGGATGCTAATAAACAGTTTCAAGTACAACTGGATCATAACAGTTCTAAGCAGAATTGAGACAATCCCAGCCACTGAAAACATATAAATTAAAGAGACAGATCATCCAGTGAATGCAAGCAAACAAGTAAGTGTCAAAACATAATATGAAAATGACTACTTAAATATGGATTTGCAGAAATTAGGTGAATCATTTAATGATTTAGACAGTTATTTGCAAAGAATAAATTATAATATATGAGGAAATAATTGTACTGATAGACGGTGAGGTCCATCTGTTTTGTTAAGCAGTTTTGTTCATGTGGCAATAGTCCCAGTATTTCATTCTGTAAAAGTTGAGGCTCTTTTTTTACATCAAGTGTATAGAAACCCAAGACACAACACTTCTCAGAAAAGTTGCTTCAGGCTCCAGGCTTCAAATTGATACACTGACTCAATTAAAAAAAAAAAATTAAACAACATTCCTAAACTGACTGGTAACATTAGCATTACTTACATCAAGTACTTGTTCTTCATGATGCATTTTTCCTCTGAGTTAACTGGAGGCAGTCCCATACATTTTCAAAGCTGGAAAAAGATTTTAAGGTGCTTTATCTCTCCTGAAAGTGCAGAAGGCCACATGCAAGATCCTTTGGTAATTGTGTCAGAATGAAATAGCAGAGATAGTGGCTAAATTAGTGATCATAAAAACTTGTGAACAGTTAAAACCACTCTTCCTTAAGATTCTTTTATAATCCATCAAAGAAGCTAGTTTATTAGGCTGGGTCAGCAAGTTACTCATTCACTGCTCTTTTACATTTCATAATTTCCCAAGCCTTTTGGAATTTTTTAATTGGTATCACTCTACCCTAGAGCACTCTGGAAGTAATGACTTTAATTGCATCCATTTTGGACTGTATTCAATCCAGATCAAGATGGAATTAGTACTGAAGAAGCCCACGCCTTCCTCTGATGGTCTACAGCAATCCAATCGGTATGCCTCTATTTACCTTTATATCACTGGTCCAGAAAGTGAACAAGAATAAACCTACCTTGAAGGGGGCTAGGGATGTATGTGCATGTGATATGCATGTGACATAGTGGCTGAGGGCTGGTCCTTGTTAAGAAAAGTCTCTTGGGGTTTATGCTGCAAGTCTATGCTGGCCACTGTAGTACTAGGAACAGGGAAACCCCTTCCCTTCTTCATCTTGCACTAATACTAGCTGGATGGGACTTTACCCATGTTAGTGGTGTGCTTTGTAGAAGGTCTATTTCTTCTTTCCTCAGGCAAATCTCAGGCAGAGGACTTACAGGCCACTTTAGTGATAGTGTTTCTGTTTTAATGTGAGGATTATCATCTTAATTGGGAATAAGGAGCTGATGCTAAGTAATTGAAGAAGCAGGACGGCAACATGCTGGAGAGTACATCTACTCTGCAGTCTAGATAGATCTATTGGTGTTTTCTTCTCTGAGGCAAGGAAAATCTTAGTACTGTTCAACTTCTCTCATGCTGTCAATAAAGCAGAAAGTAAACAAGGGCATTAAAGGTGTTCAAGACCTTACACAGTTGAATTTATAGAAAGACATTACTGAGATGTGTCTGTATCACAGTGCAATTGGATTGCATTTGGAGTGCAAACATTTCTACTGCTGTTTGATATTATTACTCTTTCACAAATTTCTCTAGCTGTAGTGTCAGAGAAGTTTGATGAGAGTGGACATGTATGCACATGCATTTCTGGAAATGAAGCACAGAAGCATTATAAAGTTTATGTAGTCCATAACTGTGACAGTCCATGGCCTTATGAAGAGGGACCTAGGACAGCTGCAAGGAGAAGAGCATAATGTATCATGTATCATCTGAGTGATGAGGCAAAGTATACCCTCAGCATATTTGCACATGATACCAAACTGAGAGAAGAGGCTGATATGCCAGAGGGCTGTGCTGACATCCAGAGAAACCTCGCCAGGCTGGAGAAATGGGCTGACTGGAACCTTTCAAAGTTCAACAAGGAGAAGCCCAAGGTGCGGCACCTTGCGAGGAACAGACCCCAGGCACCTGTACAGGCTGGGGGACAAACAGCTGAAGGTCCTGGTAGACACCAAGTTGAACATGAACTAGCCATGTGCCCATATGGGAGAAGGGTAATGGTATCTTGGACTGCATTAAAAGGAGTCCTGCCAGCAGCTCAAGGGAAGTGAGCTTTCCCCTCTACTCAGCGCTGGTGAGGCCACACCTGGAGTGTTGAGTCCAGTTCTGGGCTTCCCAGTACAAAGAAAGATGGATATACTGGAGAGAGCACAGTAAATGGCTCATAAGGTGATTAACAGACTGGAGCATCTCTCATATTAGGAAAAGCTCAAAGAGCTGGGACTTCCAGCCTGGAGAAGAGAAGGCTCAGGAGGGATCTCATCTATGTGTACAAATAACTGAAGGGAGTGTATAAAGAGGATGGAGCTAGGCTCTTTTGGGTGGTGCCCAGTGACAGGATCAGAGACAGTGGGCACAAACTGAAACACAGTAGGTTCCCTATGAAGTCAATGAACACTTTTGTACTGCAAAGTGACTGAGCACTGGCACAGGTTACCTGAGGAGACTGTGAAATCTCCATGCCTGGAGATAATCAAAATCCATCTGAACAGGAACCTAGGCAACTGGCTATGGGTAGCCTTGCTTGAGCAGGAGGATTGGACCAAATGACCTCCACAGGCGTCTGCCAACCTCAAATATTTTGTGATTTGGTGTTTACAAAGCAAACTAAAGCACAGATCCACATATTTTACTTAGATGTGGGCTTTTGTTCTTTTCCAGGATACAGCTGAATAGATACAAAACCAGGAAAGTGCCTACCTTTGTATAAATTAGCTTTAGTTATCTCAGTAGAAATATTCCTGTGAGAAAGGACAGTAGTGAACAGCCTTGTGTGTAAACTTACTCTTGTTTGCAATTACACACTTTAGAATTATAGCCTATGGTCAAGGTAATTTACAGTATCAAATTTCTGTTTTGAAGTCAGGAAGATTAGGAATTTCTAAATAAGTTTTCCAGTAGCTAATGAGATTTAACCAAATAAATTTTCATTGCTGCCTTCCAAAGTTAAATTATGGTCTTACATAAACAGTAAATTCCTCTGGTGAATACCAGTCAAATGAATTTGGAAACTGTTTTGCAGCCCAACAACCAACCAAAGCTAGCTGAAGAACCTTTGAATTTTCTTGTTATACAGAGAATAAATTCACTGCTGGTAGAAGCAATACCCCATAGATTTCCAAATCATCTAAAAGCAATGTGAACTTTTGAGTATGAAACTTATTCATAGAAAAAATTACAGTTCTTATGTTTACACCTTGTGCCTCTCATTGACACTGAAGATTTATTACTGCAGTGCTTACTAAAAACAACCAGCAAAGGATTGCAAAGGTCTGATATATACAGCATTTGCATTATTAGATCAAAAATATTTATCAGAAATTTATCTTTCCATGTTATGCCAGGGCTTCCATGGGAAGGTTTTATAAATAAGCAAGTTTACATTTATCATAGGCTCCATACTGGGCAATTAAACTAAGTTAATTAGGCCAGGCCTGGACAAAGCATATGACCTAACTGGTTTATTCAACCTTCTGCTTTTAGCTATGGAAACCACACTGTGAAGTGAATCATGAATTGAGGAAGGAATGCAATGAAGGTGAAGCTGGAACATACACCTGAACTACACTTGGGAAGTATTTCTAGGTCCCAAACTTTCAATGTGTGGACTATGTTGAAGCGTTCTGCAAAAGTTCTGGAAAAGAATAGTTCTGTTGTCCTGAGATTTACATCTGAAGTCTGGGGGAGGCCGTAGATCAAAAAGATTTGAAAAATTTTCTTCTATGCACACATGATAGGCTGACTAGGGAGGAGTAGGATCACAAATTCTAGTGCATGTTGAAAGGAAAATCATTATGTTGAGTCAAGTTATTGTAATTCCAACAAATACATGGCTCAGGAACTTGTCTACTGTACATACAAAAGCATTTTGCATATACCTAGTTGTACTGGATAGTACTGGATAGTTGCACTTCCAGATAGTACAAATGTATTTGCATAAATTATATTGGAAAATTATTCCCCTGCCAAGATAATGTAAACTAGTAGCCTGAAAAGAATCAGGCAATATCAGTAAAATGAACCGTTAATGTAGATTTTGCCCTAATGTCTGTGCCAGTGATGTCTGTGATTTATTTAGCCTAGGTACAAGCCTGTGTAAATGGATGTACACATTCCTATGTCTCTCTGTGTCTCCCTCCCTGCTCTTCTGTCTCTCTGGTCCCTCAGTAATTTTTTAATCACTAGCTTGTTTCATCTGAAATAGCATAGCTCTTAGAGGTGTTCATTTCCCCATTTATTTGTGGTAGGCAGATGGGAAGTATATATGTTATTCTCAAGTCTTGTTAAGCAGCAAAAGTTCTATGCAGGAGAAAGACACATACGAACACTTTGACCATGGGAGTTTCAATCAGATCTCACAATTTGTTAGATATGAAACAATACAACTACAAAACACAAATGCTTTAGAGACCAAGGTTAATTAGCTTTCCTCTTCCTGGAGTTACTAATCTTTGTAGCAAAACTTAAGAGCAAAGTCCACAGTGACAGCTTCCTGGGAGAAAGGAATAAGCCCCCAGAAGAAGAGAAATCTACAGAAGATGGAAAGTACTATGGAAAGAGGGGAAAGGAAAAGAAAGTAGTCTGTTGAAACTTTGTCCAAATATCTTGAAATAAAAGCTTTAATTAACCATGTTTCTCTCAATAGTTCTGAGAACAATGTCAGATAAAAACAATCTAAAGTAGATTTCTGATCCTTTTTTTTCTCCCCATACCCAGTATTCCATGGCTTTACAAAAAGAATTTGTTTGTGAGAGGAAAGTAGAATGAAGGGTGACATCCACATGAATGGCACTTGTGTGCCTTGGCTCAGCCCACCACTCTCACCCAAAATGAGCTTGGCTGTAGAGACTCCAATTACTCATTCATCGCATGCAGCCTCCATTTGCTAAATCCAGCCAACTGGAGAGCAAGTGCAAGTAAAACCAGTTTTGTATTCCACCACGTTTGTATTCCGTCAGGCCATTAGTTTGTCTTCTGTGTGGTTTTCACATGTCAACAGTGCAAAAGAAAATGCATTTGAAGGCCTTGTTTTCCATTTTCATTTTAAAAAGAAAATAACCATACTGAAATATCACATCTAGAAGACTTGTCTAAAAATTAGTGTGCTCTTCTCCAGAAATTCCAACAAGACATTCCTGACTACCTTTATAATTTATTTCAATGTTTATAGCCAGGTAAACTTATGGTTTACAGCTACTAAATTAATCTTGTGAGACTATGAAGTCTGGAGTACTCTTATAGGTGCCACCCTTCACACTTGTCTAGCTTTAGTAAAGGCTTTGCTCATACATTTATGGGCTGACATACTCTGTGTGGTTGCTGAATGAAATAGCTATGCCTGAACCAAAAATTTATTGAAACCCCAGCTATTAAGGACCTCTGATGTCCTTCAATGTGGTCATGCACTTTGGAAATAGTTAGTTTATCACCGAGGGCAAAGAAACCTCTCTTTTTAGCTGTAGTTGCTATCTATATTGCACCCTACAATTAGGTAAAATGCTGTCTGTGGGAGTATTGTCTTCACTGGAAGCTGAAGTACCTAGTATCAAATTCCTGTTGTTGCTCACTCTTTTTATCTCAGACAACGCATAAAAGCATCATTGGAGTGCAACAGCTGTTACAACAGCACAAAAATCTTTGTGGTCCTCAGCTCTTATGTGCCATCTACTATGTCCCTCTGCCAGTCTTGATGATTCCTTTGGGTTCAGTTGCTCACAGCTCCAACCAAACAGTGACCAGGTACTGGTCCTGAGAACATCACAGTGAAACAGTAGGGAATGGCAATAGTCCAGAGACATGACCACCTGGTATAAATTTTCATCTTCCCTACTTAAAGGTAAGCTAAGATAGTGGACAAAGTAAGTAAAAATGAAGACACTTTATGAAGAGGGTTGCAGAGGTGTTGTGAGTTAACCACTGGAGATAGCTCAGCCCTGTGCAGCTGTTTGCTCACTGCCGTCCCAACCTCCACCCCCATGCCTGCGGAAAGGAGGGAGAATCAGAAAGATAAAAATAGGAAAACCTGTAGATTGAGATTAAAACACTCTAATAGGCAAAGCAAAAGCTGCACATAAGAAAAGCAAAATAAGGAATTCATTTAACACTTCTCATGGTCAGGCAGGTGTTCAGCCATCTCCAGAAAGCCAGGCTCCATCACTCAAAGGGTTACCTCAAAAGATGAATGTCATAACTCCAAATATTCCTTCTTCACCCTTTCCCCACCAGCTTTTGTATCTGAGCAAAACATCATATGGTCTGGGATATCCCTTTGGCCAGCTGGGGTCGGCTATCCCAGCTGTGTCCTGTCCCAATTCCTTGTGCACTCCCATCCCTCTCACTGATGGGATAGGGTGGGAAGCAGAAAAGGCCTTGACACTGTGCAAGCCATGTCAGCAATAGCTAAATAGCCCTGAATTATCAACACTCTTTTGGTCACAAATCCAAAACACACCACTGTATGAAGTGCTATGAGGAAAATTAACTCTGTGCCAGCCTAAACCATGTGCAAACAAGTTCATGAAGAAGGGCCTAGGAAAGGTGTGGGATGTTGACTGAGTTTGTAGCATAGGCATCATGGCCTAGTACATTCCGTGCTGTCTGTAGCTGTGACTAGACCACTGAGAAAATGGGGCTGCAAAGCCATGCTCTGTGGTCTTGAGTTGGGCTTTTCACCTGGGGTTTGTACATGGACATGGCAACAGCATCTGGCTGTTGGTTCACTTGGCCTGGACACTCAGAACATCATTAATATTCATTAATCAAATAGGAAAAATGCAGGCTGAAAGGCGAGGGAGAGGATACTAGGACGAGTTTTAGTGCAATAGCTCTCTGTACTTCAAATTTTTACTTTCATTGACTTTGTCTGCAAAATACTTCTTTCAGCACTGAGCCTGTTCCTGAGTATTGCTTCTGCTTGAGATGATTTTTAATTTTTTACTCTTCAGCTTTTCATGTGTTAATTTTCCCCTGAACACACAGACATTTCCTTCCTCAGATATCTTTCTTTTTTTATGTACCTGAATAGTGTGGAAAGGCAGAACCCTGAAAATAGTGAAGTAAGCTATGTAGAATTTTTGCATGCCTGCAGTAAAGCCAGAGCCAACACTCAGTCCACAGCTCATATCTTCAATATACCCAGTGAGATATTTTGCCTTGAACCTGCTCAGGTTTATTATTGGAAATCAATCACTAAAAAGGAGGCAGTTAGGGGATTTTTTCATCCTTTTGATGTATAAAGTACTTTCATTACCATAATGCAAATGATCATCCCAGTTTACAGATCAGACAATCTCAAGAAGGTAAGTAAAGCCTTTTGAACAAATTATGAAAGACACTGAAAAATTCATGATTCCATTTTTTTTAGATTTCAGTAGTTTAATTGCCTCTTGAGACCAATGAGGTGTTGGGCTCTGTTAGATTGCAATAGCTAAGGCTCTGCTGGCAGTAATTTAGAAATGCAAATAGGGTAATTATCATCTGACCATCCAGTTTCCAAATAAAGCCTGGAGAAATGTTATTTAAAATTTCTTCCATCAGCAGAAGCTATTCTGTTGTTTATGTAATTCTACTTCAATCTGATAAAATAAAGAAAGGTCTATTTATGATCTACCTACTCTCTGACTGGTTTCAAAAGAGAGTATTTTTTTATTTACATAGCACTGTCTCACTCCAATTTTCTAGGAGCAAGATAACTCAAGGAGAGGGAAGACAACAGCTAAGGGCCTGCTACTCAGAGGCTTCAATATTCAATTTATGTTAATATGTTGTCCTTCTTCCAGAACACACTTTTTAAAAATCCTTCTACTCCCTGTGAATTTATTGGGGGTTGTACATACAAAACATACCCTTTATGAGTGTGGGTCATTGAAAAATCTCTAAAGACCCTCATACATGAAACCAGGTGAATTCCTTGAGGTATGAGTAAGGAAAGCAGATTTAAAAAAATTTAATCACTAAGTGATTTGTTGTAGACACAGTTAAACCACCTGTTTAATGACCATATCATAGAATTATTTAGGTTGGAAAAGACCCTTAACATATCAAGTCCAATCATAAACGTAACACTGCCAAGCCTACCACTAAACCATGTCCCTAAGTGCCACATCCACATATTTTTGAACACTCCTAGAGATGATGATTCCACCACTTCCCTGGACAGACTGTTCCAATGCTTGATGACCCTTTTGTCAAGAAATTTTTCCTAGTATCCAATCTAAACATCCCTTGGCTCTACTGGAGGCCATTTCATCTTGTCCTATTGCTTTTTACTTGACGAGACAGACCAACCTCCACCTTGCTACAGCCTCCTTTTGGGAAGTTTAGCCAATATTATGGTCTTCCCTCAGCCTCCTTTTCTGCAGGATAAATAACTGCAGTTCTCTCAGCTGTTTATCATAGGACTTGTGTTCTAGATTCTTTGTCAGATTTGTTGCTCTTCTCTGGTTGCAGTGTAAGTACCAAACTAAAATCTGGATTGGGAGATTGATAACAAAGGATCCCTGTAGGCTGAAGCAGAATCTTGTCTGGCTGTTCTGAGAAAAACTGCATCACTTCTGTGCAGAACTTTTCTGAAATAAACATTGAAACACTAAACCTATACCAAACATGAATTCCAGAAACCCCTAGTCTTCTGTAGTTTCCATTGAGAATATGCATTTGCAGAAGGATAGTTCTATTCTGTTTCTTGAGGGCTGCATCTGCAATTCACATGTAAGCATGTGCTACAATTGTGTTAAATTCTTTGTGACCCCGCCTTAGCTGTAACTGTGTTGCAGAAGCTAATGGCATCTACTGAGTTCAAAACGTGAGTGGAGTCTTCAGCCACCCAACATCATTATAACAAAATGGTTCATATAATATAGGTGAATTCCTTGAAGGTTCTGAATCTACTGGGAGCACAACTTACCTGACACCAGGACCACATGAGTCACTTTATAGTTCATTGTTTGGATGTACTTTACTTTAAGCTAGCCAATTCTTCTCATACATTATGCAGAGAATTCAAGGCACAGGGATATAGCTTCAGTTTTGGGGTATGTCTAAGCATTAGTCAGTTGTGAGATTCAAGTTTCAGGTGATTAAGTCCTTTGTTAGCTCTAGCTCAACATGTCTACCAGGTTCCCACAAGAAGTAGTTCTCTTTTGAACATCCTTCATTCTGACTGGCCCTTTCTTGCACCAGTTATGATCATGGGACTAGATCAAAAATATATTCCCCCTTATTCATAGTGAAAAAGAGGAAAACTGGAGCAACCTAAAATACACTGGGGTTGCAGGTTGTAAGTAGTTGCACAAGAGCTAGCAAAATTGGTATTACATGATTTAAATAAAAAAGGTGATCTCCTGTAAGCTTGGAGGAATGCCTACTTTATTGGTTTGTGGGGGTTTTATAAAGAACTCCATAACAACATTCTTATCTGAGTCTCTCGCTGGTTTTTCCATCTAAATTGATTTGGTAGTTCAGCTGTACTCAGCTAACTAGTTATTTAATTATAATCTCACATTCTGATTCAATGTTTTTCATTGAGAAGGAGTCTGAAATCAGTACTAAGAATAAAGACTTGCCTGAGTTAAATTGTGTGAGTATATATTCTTTTTCCATCTGTCACTGAGAAATAGGATTCATTTCGCCTAAAATACAACAATCTCTATCCATTTTTAAACACAACCAGATGGCAATTTATTTTTCCATTTTTCTGAGATTCGGTATTCTCAGATAGTGTGATTTACAAGTTTTCTTACAGCCACATGTCCTTTTTGACCATAGAGCAAACCGTAGATAGAGTAAAACTCTAAAATTATATTACAGTCTTTCTAAAAATGCATAATTCCACTTGAGCTCTGTTCTCATTTCTTTCAAGAGGCCATCACCATTTAGAAGGAGAACCCACATTGAGAGCTTATGATGGAAGTCCAGAGGGTATCAGCACATTCCACTCCCCTCCTGGGATTTTGCCTGCCTGGACAGGCAAAGTTTAGCTGTGTTCAAGGCTGGCTCATTGAGAAGACCTCTTGTGAAGCAAGAGGTGGAAGATGCCTTGTCTAAGGGTCCCCATTCCTTTCCTTCACGGTTGCTTTTAAGCTGAGTCACTTGCCCTTGTCCCCACTTGAGCTACTTTGCAATTGTGCCACAATTGTGCCCATCCCCAGCTGTGGACACTGTTGATCCAGACTCTGATCTTGACATGTTGGCTTGACTCTTGATTGTTGTGCTTTGTCTCTATGATGCTGTCTTGTGATCTGAACTCTCAGCCTAAGCCAAGTATTGTCACCACACCTTCTCTGGTTACCTCACTCAGGTCCTATGGAACTTGGCCCTTGCTATCGTGGCCCCTCTGGCTGCTAGCTGCTTCATCGTGCTTGGTTTCCCACTGCTTTTTCCTTATGGCACGGCTGGACCTCACTACTCCCTGACAGGGAGATTCATGGCAGCAGGCATGTTTTTTAGCAGTAGCCTAGTTACCATACTGTGCAGTGCCTGCCCGAAGAAAGAAAAGGCACTTGAGAGGTGAAGGGAGCTTTCGTGCAGGATAAGGAATAGTCATGCCAAGACTTTGTCTATACTTGACAAATTTTCCCTTTGTAATTGTGCCAGAAATAAAGTTCTGTCTTCCTCCATCACCCACCCACTGAGATAATACTCTCAGCAGGATAGTAACTTTACTATTTGAGGTACTATGAAAGGCTGAGGGGTGTGTTCTGGACTGCATGAAATACATGGCACCTATAATTTTCTAACAAGGCAAAACCAAAATCATACACCCTCTCACCACTGTACTTAAAAAAGGCAAAATTTTAAATATGCATTAGACTCTAATTTTTACTTTTGATGTGGTTTGGCTGGTATTTGAGTTACCCAAACAATGATTCTGTGCTCCTTACCAGTAAAGTCAAATCCAGGCATATGAGCAAGTTTGTCCAATAATGCAAAGATGCTTAGAGCTACATATACAACTCCTTTTTGTCTCTCTAAGCAGTTTTCAGTCACACTTTACACTACTTGAATACAACTACCTAACATGCAGCTGATAAAATCACACTGGAGCCAATGTGATGGGGGGCAAGTGTGGATTACATATCTGATGACAAGTAAATAGTTGTGGGTTTATATCAGCCTGCAAGGCTATTTCCTGCCTATTTGCACCACTTCTATATGACCTTGAATACTGCATTTTAGGACTGACCCTTTTACCTTTTAGAAGTTTGTAGGCTTCTTGTATAGTTTTCTCTCCTTTAAATTCTTTTTATCATTACATGGTTTTTATCACGTTAAAAAACTTGTTTCTTGTAATACCTTCTTAAAGCTGAGAAGGACTCTAGCACATGCTAAGTACAGCTTACTTTTAAAAGTCTAGATGGTTGTTTTCAAAAACAATTTCATTGCCTAGGGCTCAATCTGTGTCAGACTTTATTTGGAAAAGACATATTAGTGATCCATCAACTGGATTACATTTATACACAAAATTATTCACAAAGAAAGGATTTGCTCTAGCAACTTCCCAGCAATATCCAGAATTCACACAGGCCACATCATCACAGTAACAAAGTACTGCAAGCAAACCATTTCCACAGCAGAAATTTTGCTGTGAGACATTCACTCTAAATTATGCATTCTTTGTATGTTCTGCATAGGGAGCTGGTGTCAACCAGGTGGAAGTAAAACATTTGAAGCAAAAGCATAAAGTTAGGAACTTCAATGTGTGAAAAGAAAGAGACATCTTCCTCTGCTTTATTTATTCCGTAAACAATGTAATTTTGGCAAGATTTTACAAGACTACCCAGCAAGCTCACTTATGTATTGCAACCCTTCCCTGCCTGCCAAAAGGCTTCTGCCTCTGGGACTGTATTACGCTAGGGCATTGGCATACTGTGTATTTACATTTGTCTGGAAGGTTTCCCAAAACCACTGCAGCTCCCTACTCACAGAGCTACTCTGATAGCCTGCCTTCCCAGTAGAGTTAACCCAATTGCAAACATAGTGAAAATATGGTATCAGACCACTCAGATTATGTTAGGTCTGGAGGTCTTCATCATCGAGATGCTATAGTCCAGACCAGTGTGAGTGTGAAACACTGTCCCAGCACAACTGTGTTAGAAAGGACTGTTCAATGAACTCATTCACAAGGTGCTCTCTCATCTGCCCAGAGATGCCATCTATGGCAGTGACATGAAAACAATGCTTTATGTAAGTAGCTTCCAAGCAGTTAATAATTATTAATGCAGACAGTTCTGACAGCAAAAGCAAACAGCATTTGGCAGCAAGAACTTAATAAGAATGTCATTAAGGAATTCAGTCTGCCAACCAGCATGT
This sequence comes from Chaetops frenatus, assembly GCA_013400775.1. Lineage (NCBI taxonomy): Eukaryota > Metazoa > Chordata > Aves > Passeriformes > Picathartidae > Chaetops > Chaetops frenatus. Next base: position 514,482 of record VZTR01013395.1, on the reverse strand, counting down.
GCTTTGTAGTGAAGTGAGCTGACTTCCCTGCCTCTTTGCCTCTTTTTTTGGCTGCTAGTCATAAAAATGCAAGTATATTTTCCCTCTTGATGTATTTTACTGGTACCATACCACAGCTTACCAGAAGATTGATGTCAGTTCCTGGCAATCTGTATTCTCTGTTGGTGTCTCTGAGATGGAACAGAAATAAAATGAAAAATGCACAACACAGGAGAAATACAGCAAAGGAGTACAAGCCTGCTAATACAGGGGTTGGAACAGGAAGACTAGTGGTATCGTTTAGTTTCTCTGCATATTCATTGAATGTATTTGCAAACAAAAGCCATTGTTTGTGTATGTGCTTTGCAGGGTATTAACCTTTGGCAAGGAATAGCTGATAAGAATGATTCCTGATGAAAATTGTTTATATTTGCTTTGCTCATGCTTATTCAGTGTCACAAAAATTAAATGTGTTTAAGATTAAGGGAATGAACTAATTTTTAAAACCCCATGGCTCTATCTTGGCCTAGAAAAAACAAAACCTTTTTATCAAAAGGCTGGAACAAATTGATATATTAGTTGCTTTGGAAAGGTTAATCTGCATAATTGGCATGTGGCACTTAGCCTTGGCATGCTGTATACCATCCTGTGTGGCTGTACAAAGACAAAATATAATTTAGTGCTCTGGTCTTGGTCCAAATTTATCTGACTGTCAATCAACAAGTGAGGATGTATCTACTATTTCACTATAGGGGATCTGCAAAGGAGTCTCTCAGTTCTCTTTGAAAAAACAAGAAAAAAAGAAGAATAAAAGGCCTCATGTTTGGAGAATGAGCAGCACTTTCTGGAGACTTTTTTATGGCTTTATTTTCTAATGTTAGAAATATCAGGATCAGGAATCTTGATCCTTGTACATTTCCTGAAAGATTTATTCATAATTTAGTTAAAAGAGCAGAAGTGTTGAGTGATTTACACAGATGGTATTTCTTATGAATAGTTCAATCAAATAAATATAAACTATCTCTAATCAAGCCCCAACAAATTTCACAACTGAGGTGTTTCAAACAGTCTGAATAATGATGTCATATTCTTCACCTGACGAACTTGATTTCCTTGATATGTCAAATCACAGCCCCGCCATTTCTCTCCATTTACTTTAGAACATATGGTACATCAGAATTGTAAACTAGTTTCCATTATTTTGGTTCTATATATGTTTTTATGTCTACATATTGAACTGTTAGATTAATAAATGATAATACATTACAGTTTAGATGACCAATGAATAATTAGTCCAGAGAAGATACCTATTTCCTTCTGGATTATCCTGCCTGTCCTATTGCTTTAGATATTTTAATTGAACTAACTAGTTTATTTTTGCAGTTCTTTCAAGAATTCCTTATGGGAAACTGAATTTTAACAATGCTAGTTGGAAGTGACTGCTACCAGTACCTTTGACAATTTTACACATTTCCTCTGACTGTTTTTTCCCCTGTTGCAGGAAAGGTAAGGTTCAAATTATTATACTCCCTGCCCTTTAAAAACTTTTTTTGGCTCAAGCTCTTCCTTCACTAAATTTTCCATCTTTGTAATTAGTGTAGTTTGAAAAATTGACAGTTACTAACCCAGTTTCAACACCACTGAAGGGCAGAGTAATTCTGTAGGAAAGAAGTGCTATCTATACTAATAAGCATTAATGACACTCTGGAAAACTGGATGTTCTGAGGAAACTCTGCATGTTGCCAATTCTTTCTGCTTTGCAGCACTAATGAAAGAGTTGATGACCTTGCTGCAGCTAACAGATGCTGCAGAAAAGGTTGCAAGGCTATTAAATTAGGAACAGAAATATAGTACATTAAGACTAATTGAGCATGTTGGTTCCTGTTGCGACTGTGATGTTTCTGGTTTGATAATGACACCTCTGCTGAGAATTTCTGAAGCCTTCCAGAGTTCTGACATAGGAGCAGATGAAAATTTCAGAATAGTAGCAATTTCAGAAGTAGCGTTAATGGCAGCATTAACAGTTCTGGTGACAATGAAACAGGGAAGAACCATCTGCTAAAAACTACCAAAATCTCAGGTCTGCTCCACTATGGAGAGTGCTGGGTTGCTGTCAGAGTAGTGTGACAAAGTGAATTGGAAGGAACTTTTAGGTTTCACCTTTGCACTTGCCCTACCTTGCATTTCTGGGAATGATTTGCTGAGCACCTAATGGGACTCTGAGCTCTATATGGAATTGTTGCACTAGTCCCATTCCTTCAATGGAAAGGGAAACTATGTCTTCAGTACACTTGTTTCTTCTAAACACTTTTTATTTCTACACCAAATTTCATCAGGAAAGACAATGTTTCCCTTGAACCAACTGCTTGCCATAAAGATTGCTTTTTGGGGAGGAAGGGTTGATTCAGAAACTTCAGTAATGGCAGTGATTCCATCAGCAGGAAATCAGTTGCACTAGAACAGCACAGCTGAGCTCACAGCATCTTTTAGAAAGAAGCAAAAATAAGAAACCCTACAAATCTCTAGTGGCAAGAATTTCAGAGACAAGGAATTGTTCTCTTTCAAACCTATTTGAGTTTTCCTGCAGAGAAAGAATTGAAAATTGGGTCCTCTCTCCATGCTCTGTTTTCTGGGCAAATCAGGAATACTCTCTTGCTAAGAAGTTCGCAATTGCTGAAGGGCCCAGCAAGTTAATCACAGAGGTCACCTGGACCATGGCAAAATATTACTTAGTGCACCATGACTCTTCTCTACCCTCTGTCCTCCCTTGAGCTCTCTCTCACAGACATCTAGAACAGATTCAGCTGTTGCATATATTGCAGTTTGGCAATTATTTCTTATTTACTGACTTGGTCTAATCATTACAGACTGGAGAGCAACTCACTGTTGGGTGGGACTTGAGTAGGTCTTATCTTTTTTCACAATTGGTTGTCACACAGCAATTATTTTGGTATTACAAATTCTCTATAAGAGGCATTGGCTGTTTCTTTAAAAAGTGAAAAAAGGCTCTTTTGAAACAAATTTTACCACCACAGAGAAGCTTATCTCTCATTCACAGGTTGCAGCTCTGTGTTTCTCCAAACCTCTCAAATTATAGCATCAGTGAAGTGGACAAGGTCAGTCAAAAATGATGGAGAAGGTAACATTAAAATATTCAGTAGCCCCATCCTTTTACAGATTGTCCATCATCTCTTCTCACCACCTCCCTCAGCAGATGTCTTCTCCTTTCCAGCCATTACTGTCAGAAAATATAGTAGATGTGTCAACATGTCTTGTAGCAGGCTCTGTAACTTACCAGAATTTAAGATACTGCCTTCACAACAACAGAGAAGGGAATAAGTGTCAAGGAAAATGGTTCTTGTGCTGCAGAATATACACATTGTTCATTTGCTGTTTTGTCTCTTTAAACTCCATTATGAAATAGCACCATTAAAAGCTGAAACCCTGGTAGATTAACTTCTCTGGAGTTGATGTGTGTCTGCTTGATACTGTGAACTCAATGAATCCTTGAGAACATTTAACTTTGTTTTCTATCATTTCATCCCAATATTTTAGGTTTTTTTACTTATGGAACAAATAGACAAAAATTCAGAAATTCAAAAATGCTTTAAAAAATCTCTGAAGCTTACTTCAGAGGTACTCACAGGAACTGTTGTTAGGTTTTTCACAGCATGCTTTTCTGTATAGGTGAGGTTCCTTAATTCAGATAAAGCTCCAGCTGTATTTTCTGTTTTTCCATCTAAATTTACTGAGGTTACACCAAGAGCACCCACATGAAATCCATGCTGGGAAATTGAATCGTGCTTGGGATTTTGACCTAAGAAAAACAAGGACACTTGAGACAATTAATTCTCATGAGTCTTAATGATAGGAATTATTAAATAAGATCCTTTTGATTGCTGAAATACTTAGTTTCTCAAAACTCAATTATTTTTTACTTTTCAGGACTTTTTTCAGGGAAAAAGGTGAGATTTGCTGGTGTTCATGATTTTGAAAGCTTTGAATTTTAAAACATATTTTGTTCAAAATTGACAGAGTTGTTTTAGTCAGCAGAAAGTATGTGTGATGGATAGAATACTGATTTTTAATGCTTCTTAGAATTTTGTCTTCCCTGCTTCTATACTCTTAATATGAGTGTGATGGTAAGGAATGCTGACTCTTTGTGTAGCCCATCAGTTAAACTTGAAGATCATCTTCCACTTATAAATACATAGTTGGAGAACATGTTGACCAAGAATAAGCTTGAAAAAAATTATAACACCTAATTTTTCACATGGTAGGTGATAAGGAAAAAAAATACATTAGTTTCCACTTTCAACCTTTCCACCTTGACATTATTTGATTTGTCATCATTTGCTCAGCATGTTTGGCCATGCTGAATCAGAAAGGGAACAGAAAACAATTCATTCCACTTCCTGATGCATCTTTCCCATTCTGTTCATTTTTCCAGGCAGTGTTCAGTCCACTGCTGACAAAGCAATTTTATTCTGAGGCTTTGCAGATAATGATGAAGAAAGTTTAAATGCATGTTTTAAACTGTAATTAGGCATGACTGATTGCTCAAATTGAAGTAGAAATTATAAAATCAGGTATGTATGTATTTTAATCCAGTACTGTTAAGACCAAAATTAATGGATTTGCTATATAATGTAAGAAGGCCCAAAAGCCATATATTAAATACAAAAGGCAATAATACACTCTGATTCCAAGCTCACACAAAACGAACAAGAAGCACATGAATTTGGACTTTGAAAGGCTGCCTCCACCAAAGAAACTGAAATTCTGGAAGCTCTAGTTAAAAGTTGAGAAT
>VZTR01013395.1:488276-508403 GCA_013400775.1 Chaetops frenatus | reverse complement strand
AATTTTTAATGATATTTTTTGTCTGTTGTGACAGACAAAACTGATGACAGGCACAATGAGTAACCTCTAAAGCTTTTCAGCACAGAGAACAATGCCTGAAGAATCACGCAGTTTCTCACAGAGTCTGTCTATTTTGCTTTTAAAAAAACTTTCTGATAAGCTGAGCTTTTAACAAGTAAAAATTATGATTTCTTGTCTGTCCAAAAATAAGCAGGAAATCATAAAATTGTATTAGTTTTCTTGTAATTTTTAATTGAAGCAGCGGGATTCATCTCCACAATCCCCTCCTCTCCCCTAAAGTTTCTGATTTTCATGAATATTCCACATGCCTACCAGCTATGAAAAAGGACTAATATTCATGTCTAAAAGTTATGTTTCAATCTCTATTTTTCTAATGGTTCCATACTAATTCTCCAGATGTAAAGACAAGCAGGTCATAGGAGACATTACTTGCCATTTGCTGGAGCAGATTCTGGGGATCTATAGTGCCTTCTACATTACACTTTGCTTTGACACACAGCTAAAGCCATGTAGTGAATTCCTCTAATTATCTCTAACTGCACGTTGGCTGCTTTGACTTGTAGAGCAGTTGGATATGTACAAACCCAATATTCTTTTGATGAATATTACAAATAACACGAATCTGTGCTCCTGCTGTGAATCAGGTGCACCCCAACCCCTTAGAGACCTAAGGGTCTAAATCAACCATGGTCCTTTGGATAACTTCAGTCCACTGCCAGAGTGGTGGATAAGGGTAAAAGTTCTGTCCCATCTTGTACAGCTATATAAGACAAACACTGACTGCTTCCCTACTGAGCCACTTCACAACCAAGTACTTGCTAAATCTTGTTGCCTCTAATACTTCTCTTCCTATGAAATATTTTAATCTCATTTCACTTTCATCTCTTACATGCCTCTTTGTTTTCCTATTTTTATTCTAAATTTTAAAAAATTAGTATAAGCAAAATGGCTTAGAAAGTGCTCAAACCCCATGGGGTTTCCCACTCTAGCAGTTGCTTTGCTGAATCAGTGCACTGCCTTCATATATTGACAGCTTGTTCAGACATATAGCATTCCAATTATCTAGAACAATAATCCCTGGGATGGAAGCAAATAATTTCATAGTTCCTTATGAATCTACTTTCAGTAGTCTGATTTAGAGAGAGAGTGCAGTAATTTAGAATTTACCTAGTGCATTAATTCTGAGCCAAATCAATGTGACATATTTATTCCCTTTAATCACATCAGTGTTATCTTGACAATTAACCTTTGATGATTTGAAAGCCTTTTGAAATGACTAGTCGCACTATGATTCTATATTTAGATCTAATTAAAGCTTTTGTTCTGAACATGATTTTCCCTTTAATGCCAATTGCATTACTATATGTGCTACAAATGCAATCATATAATTGAATGTGTTTGAAGTAGTAGCTTAAAAGGAACAAATGGACAATCTGAGTGGGAAAACACTTCAGGAAAAAAATGAAATGGTAATTAGTTGTCTAGCATAGCATTTTTTTATTATGTTCTTAAAAGTAGAATGATGACACGTTTTGTATTTTATTTTCATCATGTTACCTCTGGCTTTTGCTATTTATATACCTTTTCTCCTTGAACTAATCTAAATCTAGGTCTTAATGTATTTTTTTCAAAAGAAGATTTTAAAATAAATGTTACTGCCACTACTTCTTGTAGTGCAAGTGATTGCTGGGGTTGAGCTAATTGTGACTGAAAGCAATGGAATGCCCTCTCCAGACGCAGTATTTTCAAGATATGCAGAAAGATTAGCTATTATTCCAAATTGTTACCACTCTTAATTGTTTCCTGTGTTTTAATCTTATTAATACTCTTATTTATTTTAATGAGAAAAATTGGATTCAATTACTAAATTGAACAATATGGTTAATTTGCATATTGTATGTATTTATATAAGTAAAACCCACAAAAACACCCATATATACATCTCCCCCTCCACTCCCTATCCCCCACAAACTACACCATAAGCAAATGAATGCTTTATCTGGTAGTTATAAATTAACTGTAGCAAAAATAATTTTGGAATGTGTGTTTGGTAGCAAGTATCAGCACACAGATTTCATTTAACAGAGCTGGGAAAATGAGCAAATTAATGAAGGAGTCACATCAATGTAATTCCTTCTCTCCTTCAAGCCCTGGCTGGGGTGGCTTTTCTGTCATGGTGGGGAGGGGGAGAAGAAGGGACAGAGCAGGTGGAGTTCAAGTACTTGGACCTACCAAAGGTAATGGCAACTGAGTCTAAAGGGCAGACAAGTGAGAGGAAAAACAAGGCAGAAAGGTGATGTAATTTCATTTCAATGGGCAGGTGACCATGTCAGTTATCATAAAGATGAGAATGTAATTTCTTATTTAATTTTAGATAGTGTATGACGTTCTCCATATTGATGCTGTCCCATTTACCTTTCTGTGTCTTCTGTGCAGATAAGGAATTGCCACCTGGGAATGATACATGAAAGGGGGAATAAGTAATTCTCATGCTTTTGAGTAAAGGGTCACTGGGGTTTCTAAGACCTGCTATGCAGCAGGAAGGGGCGAGTGTTCCTGGCATTGCTGGGAAGGCTGCTCAGCTGTGTCTCTAAGCAAACTGAAATGAGTTTTTTTCATTAAAAACTCTCTATTTCCAAGGGAGGCAGAGTTTTTGTAAAGCAGAGGAATTGCAAAATCAAAAGTACAGGTACCTCTCAGATGGCCAGCAATGGTGTGTTAGGCAGTGAGAGCTGTCATACAAACTAGCAAGAAATAAACCTCTCCCTGCTGCCTCATGGTGAAATATCCATTTGCTCCTGGAGTGTGGTCTTTCTGCCAGGGGTGAGCAGAAACAAAGGTGCAGTGAATAGAGGGCTGTGGTATATCAGTGACAAACATTTAAAAAAGGTGTTACTTCTAGGGGCTGTACTAAGTACACTTTTACTGCACAAACAAAGATGAGTATTGTTTGTGAGGTGGCAAATAGCACAGTTGCATAGTGGCAAATAGTATTTTGAGGAAATCCCAGAGGGTCTAGGCCATGATAGAGGATTAAGAACGGATTAAAGAGTGAGTCTTTTTCTATGAATTATGGTCTGAATAAAACTAGAGACTGATTGAATAAACAAACTGTGTAAAATGATGAGTACACAAATACGACATGAAGTTGGAATAATTTTCTTACCGGAGTTTCATGCATTCATAGGAAATCAACCCTTCTAGACAGATTTTGGCAACATAGCCTGAGAGAAATGTAGCCACTCATCTCCCAAATGGCACTTAACAGTTTCTTTCCCTGAGGTGTCAGAAATTAGTTGAGGGAACTAGATAATCTTGCTTTGACTTGTACTGTGATGGCTCTTCCTTCACTATAGCTTGTAATTTCTGGAGAATCTAGTAGCTTCAGGATGGTTTGGAGATGAAGAAAACAAGGGTCATGGTCTAAAGGCAGTCTTTGTCATTCAGTTTCTGAAGGGACACAGGAAAAGTTATTTTTATGTGGTGGTAGTTCTAATTAGTTCTTCAAAGGCATAGGTTCACAATCATCTCATTGATAATGAAAACTGTGTCTGCTAAGACCATCTGTCAATGAACACATAAAAGGCGAGTAATTCTGTGCATGACAGAACTGAGATAGCCCAGCTTCCTACATCTCTTTCTCTTCATCTATTCCCTGCTTCCTCACTCCTACTAGAGGAATTTCTGGTGTCTAATGGAGAGTAAAACCACCCCTTAATGGGAGCACCAAATACACAGTGTGACTCCACAAGCTTTATTTTCTTGTACGACCACAGTACAAACTGGCCTTTTCCTAGTTTAAACAGTTGATTACAAGCTATTACCAAGGGCAGCAATAGGGGAAGAAAAAACACTGCAGAAACATTAATCTTTGTTCCACTGTGCATCAGTGGAAGTCTAGCATTGCACTGGTCTCTGTAGAGACCTTCAGGTGGGAGTTTACCTGCCTAAAGATCTTGCAGTTTATCTCCTTGTATATTTCATTTTGGTTTTGTTAGGAATATATATCCATAAACACTAGAGGTTTATGTCCAAAAACGAGACAGAGGAGTCCTTTTTAGTTTATTTGAATAAAGGGAGAGGCCATGGGGCATTTTCCCTGGGATCTTTCAAATTTTTGGAGGATGCAGCCTCCTTTTTATCCTAATTTTCTGGCCACATTTCCCTCTCTCTTTCCAATTGGCTGAGGTATTTGAGAAGTACAGACTTCCTGGAATGCATAATGCCTAAGATTCCCTTCTAATGTATAACACCTCCTTAATTTTTTTCTTTTAATTCCTGGAATTTGTGGTTCTTCCCATTCCTTCTTTCATCTCTCAATATACAATTTTATTTATCAGCAGACCTACAGTTGGTTTGTAAAGACAAATCTCCCTCATTTCATTAATCAGTCAGTGAAATCCTTCTTATAATTTCCTTTATCTCTCAGTGCTAGTTTTATCGACCAGCAGACCCACAGTTTGTTTGTAAAGACAAGTCCTTCATTCCTTTCAGTTTTGTTTTTGATTTGTTCCTGTTCTTGCTGAGACTGGATCACTGGGTACCAAACCCAGTGCCCACAGGGCGCCTACAAGGAACAGAGCACTGCTCCCATGGCCTTGGTTATAAAATTCTAACCCTCCAATGCAATAAGGCATCTCTGAGCCACCACACAGCAATATGTTCTGGTTTTATATATGCTTACAATAAAAAATTTAAACTCTTCAAAGATGTGTTTGCAGTATTTCTCTCTCCCTGGGAAAAGCTATATGTATGGTGAAGCCATAAACAGATCTAAATGTGAAAACAAATAAAATTTGCAATTTAACATTTCTCAGCATCAGTCAGGAAGGAAATGAATGAATGCATCAGTGTTCTGAAAGAATTAATTTTAATTTGTCTTCCATTTGATTCATTTCACATAGTTTAGGATTGTTTAAATTCTTATGTTTCACTGGAGCTGTAATTTGCATGATTTTTGTATATCATGTTTTGAAGACTTCGAATAATATCTACCGCTAGACGAGGATCTGAAGGCAGAAGGAAAGACAAGATACCTCTACAAGACCAGAAACAGAATGTTTGTGATTGTGGTTATGAAATTTATTCTTTCACTTCCCTAAGCATCTCCTGGTGCTCTGGTATTCTGCTGTATATTGTTGCATTTTATGAGATGAGACTTTCACACTCCTTAATTCTCACAAATTCACTGCTCGTGCTGTTATCCTAACTAAATCTGTTTTATGAACAATGGGAAGAAATATATATCATTTAATTCACAAACATAAGTCAAAACCCTTCTTTCAGGGAATCCCAAGAATTGGCATGGTACAGTCCATTTCCTATCCAGCCTCTTTTGCCAACTGAGAGAACACAGATCTGAGGGGAGGCAGAAATTTTGTGTCAGACGTGGACCAGAATTTCCATATTGTGTATAAAAATGCAGGGTGGGTGAAAAGCAGCACATGCTCTTAAGCCAGAAGGTGCCAATGAGGGTGGGGAGTGGAAGCCCTGTAGCAGCAATTCTGGGCTCACAGCCTGAAAGCCAAACCTGTCCTGGGCTGTGTCAGAAGCAGCACGGGCAGCTGGTCGAGGGATGAGATTCTCCCTTTCTGCTCCTTTCTGTGAGATCCCACCTGGGGTGCTGCATCCAGACCTGGGACCCCCAACATAAGAAGGACATGGGCCTGTTGGAGAAAATCCTGAGGAGGGCCATGAAGATAAACAGGAGGGTTGGAGCTAGGTGATCAGTAAGGTCCCTTCCAACCCAAATTATACTGTGATTCTATGACTCAACCTATGATTCTGTGATTGTATTCCCAAGACACTGTTCAGCCTTCAGCATTAGCCACCAAAATCTGCCTGATATATGTAGTAATTCACACTGCACTGAAGTTCTTTAAGTATGTCTTATGAAAATCTGTTGCATAAGTGCCAGAGTGAATTTTGGCTGCTAAAGTTTTTTTNTTCAGCATTAGCCACCAAAATCTGCCTGATATATGTAGTAATTCACACTGCACTGAAGTTCTTTAAGTATGTCTTATGAAAATCTGTTGCATAAGTGCCAGAGTGAATTTTGGCTAAAGTTTTGGTTTTCTCCTAATGAAAATTTATTAGTCAATTTATTGACTTTTTCAAATGAATCCATTTAATATCTGTAGGGCAAAAGCTGAATCTTGTTTGAGTATTTAAGGTTAATTTGAATGTGTTTTATTCTAAGGAATTTGCACAGCAGCCTCAAAACTGTGAAAAATACTCAGCAGCATATAATCAAAATCTATTTTCAATTAGCTCTTGAATGCATTTTCAAAATCCCTACCTGAGTCAATAAGTTGCAACCACTCAGAATACACATGAATGACTGATTTTGACAACAGAAATAGTAAGATTATAATAACAGAGAGTAAAGCACTGGTGTAATTTTTGCCTTGAATGGCTGTTAGGGTAATAGCACAAAGTAATGGATTGTCTAGTGCAAATAATGAGAACAGTTAAGATTTCATGGTCTAGACAGCTCACTTTGTGAGGAGGAAGATTTATAAAAAGCTTGTTTTGCAAGACATAGCATCATCAACTCATATGAAGACCTATGTAATCATGATTCCTACTTTGAGCTCACAGTACCCAGTGCTGCATTTTGCATAATTAACGTGGCATAGCTATGTAATGCTCCTCAGCTGGCATATATACTGGTTAAAGAAAGGCTTGCTATAGTAATAGTCCCAATGTTTGATATTTCCATAGGTATAAAAAAAAAAAATCCTTCAAGTCTTTGAACAGAAATGGTTCTGGTCAAGTCTGATCTCAGCTCAGTATATAGCCCATCACATTAGTACTCCTCAAAAATATCACTAAAGTAGCAATTAAGTTTTTCTGAAATGTATGACAGCCTCTTTAGCAAGTGAACCAAACAGTTTCAGAGGTAGGTTTGTTTTGTTTTGTTTTGGTTGGGCTTTTCTTTCTTTTTTCTTTTTTTTTTTTTCTTTTTTTTCTTTTTTTTCTTTTTTTTCTTTTTTTTTCCTTGGCTTACTAGGACACTGGATGTATTTCTTGATGGTTTTCTAAGTCTATTTTACAGTTAGGGAAAAAGAGTCCTGGAATTTGTAATGATTGTGTTTGTTCATTTATAATTCCTCAAATGCCCAGAGTAAATCTGGAAATACAACAACACCTATTCTAGACCAGATTAATTCCACTTGTTTCCCTTGTTATCTTTGTCCTTAGGTGCTACAGCAACAGCTTGTTGGGCTTATATTTACAATCCACTGCAATTTAATAATTTTCCCCATCTCTGCATGGTCCTTCCACATATGACAGAAAGAGCTGCTTTTCATGATGAGGCTTTTCAGAAGCAAAATATCAGTAACCATAACAACATTCTGGTGACCCAGTCAAAAGGGTATTTTAAAAACAACAGCAACCTCACAAGAGAAAATCCTGGCATTGCAGCCAAAAAACATTGGGCTATTGTGGGCCTAAGGAAGTTCATGATGTTTGAATTAGATTGTGATTTTCTTTCTGCTTCAGCCAGTTTTACCTGTTGCAACTTATATTCTTCAGAACAGCTAAAACATTGAATGTTTTCAGTTTTTCAATCTTGATAGCTGTGTCAGAATCCTCAGGTTGTACCCAGATATTTTACTCAGAGAGGAAGAATTATTAAAAGCTTTAATAATACCACTCAAGCAAATCATAGAACAAAGATATTTACATAAGCAAGAGTTGCTGAAATATGCAGAAGCTCGGTTCTGCAGAACCAAATGGGAAGCTTGTAATGTAATGCCACTAACAAAACACTTCCAACCAAGAGCATTTAATGCATCAGAGCTTCCTAAAAACACAGCACCTTAATTATCATTTATTTTTCAGAGATTGAATGGAAACAGTATTGATCCAAACTACAATGGTACATCTCTGGGAAGGCTTCTTTTCTGGATTTTCTAGCTCCACTTCCCATTCCACCAGTCTGTCATGACGGGAAAATATAAAAAGTGCATATAAAGTAAAATGCTCTAATGATGGCAGAATGGGGAGTATAAACAATGGATAATTGGGGTTCTTTTTATTATTGCTTTTGTAAACTCTTTCAGTGTTTCAGCTTTCTACTGTTTTCATTTGAATAATTTTCATTTGAAATTACTTTTATTGCTTCTTTTCCACTTCTAGCATCTCTGGCCAATGTGCTGTGCAATTCTTAAAGGGTCACTAAGTACCAGGCCACTTTTATGGTAGCTGTCTCAAACCCTGTCTTTAGTTTGATTTTCTGCAACAGACTGAACTTCTGAAAAGAGAGGCAGGGAGTTTCAAGTGTTCCTAAGGGATTTGCCTGCTGAGTATTCTGGAATAATGTATAAATTTGGCATTTAGCTTCTGTAACTGTTGCAGGCCACTCTCACCATCACTTAGTAGTAAAGAGCAGATACTGCAGGAGTCACATCTGTTCTACTCTATTAGATATTGTACTTTTAAATTTTGACTACATATAATTAAGTATTTATACTGGTTCAGAAGTGTGTGGGGTAATCATGACCTGCTTCATGATAGAGTTCAAAAAGACTTTAAACACAGCCATTTCATCACTCATCTGAAAGGAAGTGGAATGTTGTCTTTCAATATAATGTTTTTTTAAAACAGGATGACAGAATAGATTTTGTCACAGCAGTATGATAAAGGGCTGTCAAATTCGTGCTGCTGCCACTTTATAAATATTAGTTTGGCTGCCTTTATGTTTACTGAAAAGTTGTCTTTGAGAGAAATGACATCTATATGTTTTAAACTAAATTTTTTTCAGGTTTGCTTTGCCAAAAATGTGTGGCAAGCTGAAAGCTGCAGAACTCAGTTGTGCTGTTGTAGAAAACAATGTAATGTAATTAATTCCAGGCCCTTTGTAAACAGGTTTTCTTTAAAGGAGGATGTGTATCTCAAAAAGAGCATTTCTTTGACCAATTTTTGTTAAACTTCTTTGACTGATTTCTTTAGTTATGACTAGAAATATTTTTGGGTTTGTTTCTCATACCTTAGGTTTCTGTTTCCCTTTTCATTCAGATTTTAGTTTGTTTCCATTTTATATGTTTATATTTGAAGTATTTCTATTTGTTGTTTTCCATCAAAACAATTTATTTTCAACTTTATTTTATTTCATTTTTAAAATATGGAAAAAATAGCACCCAGTTCTAGGACAATAGCTGAAGAAAATTTTGACAAAATATTGTACATTTTCTTAGGTTAAAAACAATTTTTTTTTCATTTATCTGTATTCTCTCCAATGTTTTACTCCAAATCTTGTATTTCTCTGGTATGTAGAACACTTGCATTTTTGCATTGTCTCTCCAACACTTTTCAGACCTGACAGAGTTGTGTTTCCAGCATTTGCCTCGCATAGTAGCTGGAAGTTTTTCCTATCCTCATCTACTATTCCTGTGTACAGGATGTTTCATGGAAACACAGAATCACCAAATATTTTGGTTTATAAGGGACCTCTAGAGGTCACTGCGTCTAATGCCCTTGTCAGCTTCTGTGCAAAGCTGCTCCCCAGACAGCTGGCTCCAGCCTGCAATAGTGCAGGGGGTTGTTCTGTCCCTTATGCAAGATCTTGAACTTTGTTCTGTTGAACTTCATAAGATTCCAGTCAGCCCCTTCTTTTACCATGTCCAGGTTTTCCTGGAGATTTTCCTGAAGAATGGTTTTCCATCCAATCTGCAGTCTACAAGAGGATGAAAGAAATTTTTGGCTATTTGTTGCTTAGCTACAGACAATTTGAAAGGGATCTTGCAGACATTAACAAGAGTTAGGGTTAGATTTATCACATATAGTTTAATTCAGCCTAAGACTGAAGAGTATCTTACTGCTTGTGTGCATTGTACCGAGTTTTGGGAGATCTAGATGCCTCTAGAGATTCCTTCTATCTTCCCATTCAAAACCATGCATATTTTCTTGTGAAAACATCTATTTTGATTGCTCCCTCTCTCCACTTAATGCAGAGAGAAGCTCAATAACAAGGCTCACCACTATTTAGTGATCGGTTACTTTAGGTCTTACCTATCTGGATCATGCTGGACTTCTGGTAAACTCATTCCAATAATGAGTCAATAAATATGGTCAATAAATAGATACTAGATTCTGCCACTGATCATACCTCCACGTGCACAAGAGTTTTAAGAGCACCTTCCTTCCTTTTTTCCAACTCCCAGCAAGAACAAAGCTGGGGATAAATGCATTGAGAAGACTCTGTGACTAGCTACTGAGGGAGAGACCAGTCTTGTATAGTGGGTCATTCTTTCTGCTATATCTGCTTTCACTTCTGCCAACTGGGTTTGGTGCCAGGTTTCCAAATAATGAAAAGTTGATCCTGCTGAAATAATTTTTTTTACAATCTTCTTTCTCTGGAGGCAGCATGTGCAATAATATACTGTCCTACTGGTATGTGCAAGTAGATGATACGAAGAGCTGTGTGATAAATGAATCCTAAAGAAAGAAGAAAAAAAGGGAAGGAAATACTGCAGGAGCATTCCAGCCCAATGTACTGTGCTGAGTGTTTCTAGGTGGAAACAAGAGCTCATGCCTTCTGCTTACACATTTTGCTGTGCTCTGGTTTAATGTGTGACAGAGAACAACCCCCGAGGGACATCCTACACAAGGAGCCAGGCAGAACTGCTATCACGTACTCTTCAGTGCCTCCCGTGCTGCACTACTTGGTGTGTAGGTTGCAGCCCTGCAGATATGTTAAAAAAAATACCATTTTGCTGTAACACTTCTAAATCAGAGTTGTTTATGGCCACCTTCACATTCGTGTGCCTGTATACTACTGATTTCTATTTCTACTCAGGTTACCTCTTCGCTGCTAAAACTACATACTAATCTGACACTGCATAAATAATACATTGCATATGGCAGGATTGGCTTTTCCTTCCAACACCCTGTCACTGAGGGGAAGAAATATAACATGCATTTCCATTTTCCTACCTCTAGATTTCATTATAACCATTTCCAGCACCACCCCCAGAAAACCTCAAAGCCTTGCATCTTTGCTATTTTAATTTATATGTTCTCAGTTATATTTTAAGTAATATATTCTCTCATTATTACCCAATGGATTAGAAAGAGTATATTAACCATCTTTCTCATGAATCTACATGTAGTGAGAATGAAGGAGCAGTGTATTGCCATAATGGATGCGGTGATCAATATGTGCTTCCCACATAGATAATGGTATCTTAAAGGCCATCTGGTATATTTAAGGCTGGCTGATAAGAATGCATTAAATTTCATTTTGCATAACTTACATTTAGGTAAACTTGTAAGTCTGGATTTCTTTTGGCCACAATATGGGATTTCCTGCTTCACCCCAAGGTCTTCTACTTAGTAGCTGATGAAACAGAGTGCCCAAGTTAAACTCTATGTTTTAATTTTCATTCAATGTTCTGTGAGCTTCTAGCCCAAGGATTTTTTCATACCTGTTTACATTGGGTTGAAGAAAATGCTGATAGAACATCTGACACATCCAGTTATGTTTCATTCTGAAAGAAATCACTCCAAGCCATTTTAGAATGCAACTTATAGAACTTATAAAGCCCTACTATTTATAAAGTCATGAAGGAATGAGACTTTAAAAAACTCTGGCTAAGACTCTGGAAACAAAATCAGACTGCAGACTTCTTTTAGAGCAGATAATTCTTGCTGCTCAGTTCTTCATTGCTGCAAACAGACAAACCCAAGATCAATGTCTTGGCAGCTAATGAAGATCGTGGGTGAAGTTGTGAATTTCATTTGGCATTTGCTCTAAACTCCTCATTGCAGCTATAGTCAGACACCCTCTTTCAAGATAAAAGCCAGGTACCCAAATTTTATTAAATTGCTCTTTCATAGAAGTATTACTGAACTTGACAATATGATGTGTGACAGTAACTCCTAAATGGAGCCAAGCTAACAGCAGGACACTGTTCTCTTAGGGATTGGTGGGACCATGATGTTCACTTCAAGAGCAGAGCAGACCTTTCTAGATTTAGCTTTTTCCCTGTTTAATAGGTTCTTTGAGCAGTACAGTGAAAATTCATTTATAGACTTCAATATATTTATCAGAGACATAAAATTTTTCTATTGTTTTTAATACATGATCTAGCAGAAATGGTATATTAATTGGGCTACTGCCACAGTCATGTAATTCAGTGCATACATTTCATTTCCTTTTAAAAATGTGTAGATTATTGATACTCATGCTTTTTGCAACAAGAGGAATGGCAAATCATCAACTGACTTAATGGGTTTCATCTTATCCACAGTGACTCTGCCCTAGATTCTTGATCCTCATCCTGCTATTCTGATTTTACTGATGAAAACTATTTGTGATCAGCTTCCGTATGGAGTAGTAATTCCAGGTACAGTGAGAAGCAGAAGAGCTGAATGCCATAAAGTTGTTGAGCTGTTTCCTAGCTGGGCTGGTAGACCCCTTAATTTTATTAAGCATATTCATTTTGTAAGTGCAGGGGGACTGAATTCAGAGGAGAGATTCCTGTAGTCATAGCTGTGTTCAGCTTGACCCATGTGTGTTTCCCCTCTATAGTTCTTTTGGATTTTAAAAGGGTGTTTGGGCACCTCCTGGGACTGCCAAGTTGTCTATTGGGGCTGCATTAGCCACTGAAGTCCTTTTGAGTATCTGTGCCTCAGAGGCACAGAAGAGGAAGTAAAAGAGGTGTTCTGGCATAACTCCCCTCTGATCCCAGTGCCAGAAGAGCTGAGCTGAAAAAGAGCGTGGCACAGTCCTAAAAACACTGTCTACCTAGGGATTCCCAAAGCTGTTAGCAAAGACAGAGTTTAAAGAGCAGTAACAACAAAGGGCAACTTTTGGTCCATTTCTCCCCAGAGCAAGCAAGGTCACTATGAAAACTCATCAAAAACAAACATAAAAGCCATACCTGGGCTTTTTTGTCTGACACTTCAGTACCAGGAAGGTCACATGAACTGAGCACTGCTGCAGCACAGGGAACATAATTAAAATGTAAAATGACAGCCAGTGATATTACTGTCAGTGGAAAGTTTGACTGCTCCCTGCAAGTTGCTCTGAATCACTTCTGAAATGGTGACATCAATATGAATGTTCCCAGCAGCAAGAGTCACAGTGGAAAATGTTTAGAACTTTGCCTAATTTCTGACAGTTAATGAGACCTAGGGGGAATATTCACAGAGCAAAAAGCACCTTGTTTCAGCTTGTTTGCTTTCTAATGTAGAATATTTATTTGTCTCTAGTCACTCCCTTATGACGCTTTTGTCTTTCAATCTTTGGCCTGTGCCACTCAGGATATAAATAAATAAGTAGAAAAAGACTTTGCAAACCATTTTAAAAAACTGTTTCTTTACCTTTCCCCTGTGGGAGCTCTGCTCCTGTTTGTTAAGTATGTGGAGCTGTTTACCTTCCAGGTGTCTAGCCCAGGAGAGCCAGGGGGTGTAGTCCTGATCCGTTTTCTTCAGCTTCCATGCCGAAAAGGCCTTAAATGATGCACCCTGGCAAGTGCATGGACTGGCATGTAGGTGGATTGGCATGTACATGGACTGCCAGGGCAGTACTGTAGTGCCTGGGGCAGGATGCAAGGGTGGTGGCTCTGCCTTGTAATTTTATTTGAAAGAAGGGCTGTGTTCATTGAAAGGGTGGTATGGAGAATCCTCCCTGCACAGCCCGCTGTGCAAACACGGGTGAAGGAGGAAGATTTTGTTCTGCAAATACATTTGTCCTCTTTGGGTATCTTCTCAGGACAGGCACCCTTCTCAGTCTGCTCGGGCTATGGCATGTACATACAGACACTGCCTGTGGCACCAACACTCACACACAGTTACCAAACAACTTGGGGGTCCCACAGGGTAGAACTATTTGGGTCTTGTCTGCGGGGGGAGGGAGTGGCAGGGGAGAATGAAAAGAGATGTGAAACTGGAGGTTGCAGTAGGTCATTACTAGAAGTGTATGTGAAGGCACAGCAAAGGGAAAAAACCCCTTCAACTCCACCCATTTGTTTGAGATTTTAATGGTTCTCAAACTGAGTTTTATACTTCCTTTTAAATTAGTCCTGCAATGTCTAAATTCACTCCATGCACTATAATGTTGTGATTCACTATGTTGCTCATTTTGCAGATACTTAGCAAATCTTAAAGAAAACAGTATGATGCTTTAGGCATACCAGGTCAACAGACCTTCAAAGAAAAAGCTGTATGAAGTTTATCAGTTTCAGTTGGCTAGAATTCTTGACTTTTTTTGTTCTTTATCTAAATGATTTAAATTAGAAAACTGATTTTTTTTGCAATGGAGAATTTCAGAGATAAGTTCTTTGCAAATTTTGCTTTTGATCTTGTTTAAAAGGTGATTAAAACAGTGGTGATATTTTGATTCTAAACTCAGGTTCTGCAGTTTTTATCCCAAAGTTACTCTCTACTAAACTAAACTTATTTTTCTGTTTGGAAAGCCCTGCAAAACACTTGGGAGGACAGACTTGGAGTTTAATGGATGTTGTTTGGCTTTGAATTGCATTGTAAAAGCTTGTCTTATCCTGTAAAATCTTCTCCACAGAGAATAGCTTTCTATTCCTTTCAACTGAGAAAAGACTTTCAGTTGTTTTTGCTTCATAAAATCTTTTGTATAATGTGAAATTCTGCATTCCTTCTGTGTGAAATTATCTAAAAACCAAGCATATTGAAGGAAGTACATGTCATCTGCCATTCTGGAGCTATTCCATATCTTGCTTATTTTGGGGGTGCAGGGGAAGATGAACCTAATTCTGTGAGTACTGGAGTCTGCACAAAATCAGTAGGAGTGGGACTAATTCTGTAGCACATAAAGGACGTTCAGATCTTGTCATAGGATTAAACAGGGTAAGTCTCCAATGCATTTCCCCATTGCTTATTTTATCAGATTGCAAGTCTTAGATAGTCTTATTAGAATTTATTCATCTTTTACTGACATTCTCAAGGAAAAGAAGAAATTACTGACAATTTAAGTAACATAAAGGAATTTTCTGAGTGCATTTCCACTTTCAAATTAGAATATTTCTTCCTGCTTTTTATCCAGCATAGTACAAATAAAGTAAGAAATGCTCAACAAATTTGCAAAGAACTTACTTTCCATCTGGAACTGCATAAGCTTTCAGGTCTCCAAATACTATAGCTATCACATGAGAAGAAATCTAATCATCTGTGCTATCAAATCATGGAGTTATTCAGGTTGAAAAAAAGCTTGGAGGGTTGTTAGTCCACAAAATTTCTCAAAGAAGAGTCAGCTATCTGATCAGGCCAGATTTGTTAGGACTTCATTGTCAGGTCTTGAACCATAGTCAAGTCCTACTAAGGACAGAGATTTTACAGCCCCTGCTACATTTTAGGGTATTTCTCCATTGGCAATTGCAGTAGAAGTACCCAAGGAAGACCACAGAAAGCTTTTTCATATAGCACAGGAAGTGATTATTCCCTTTTAATTTCTCTTTTAATGTTGCATTCTATCTGCACCTCAGTGAGAGAAAGATTTTTCTAAACATGTTTACAGTTTTATTCTTTTATGTCAAATAATTAAATTTATTTGTTTATCTAGATCAAACAGCTTCAGAAATAGACTGGGGAAACTGAGCAGTGTTTTCTTAATGACTTTTTTTTCCCCTCAAATTGTATAATCCCAGGCACTATAAATAGCTTTGACTTTCATGTTTTGTTTTTATGAGCTACTGTTTTCTAAAGAGCTTATGTCTTTTCCCAGTTGCTCCAAGACAAAGTATTTTTTCATTATTAAGCAGACTGGATTTTCTGTAAGCTGTACATTCTTGAGTGATATATTCTGTTATGCAACTGTCATGTATGCAAACAGCTGGGTTTTTCATGTAAAAAATCAAATTAATGTGAAGACACCAGCTTTGAGAACAGATTCTGTAGGCTGTTAATGCTGTAAATATTAGAAAGTTTCACAAAAGTTCCAGCATCCTGGGCTGAATGGGGAAGGACACTGTCTGCAGATTTTGGGAGGTGATTCTCCCTCTCTACCCAACTCTGGTGAAACATCTGGAACTCCAGGTTCAGTTCTAGGCTCCCTAGTAAAAGAAAGACATGGAATAGAGTGTGTCCAATTAGGGCCACTAGGATGATTAAGGTACTGGAGCATCTCTTGTATGAGAAGAGGCTGAGAGGGTTGGGATTGTTCAGCCTGAAGAAGAGAAGGCTCAGGGTATGAAGGTATTCAAGGGTATGAATATCTGAAGGAGAAAATAAAGCAGTCAAAGCCAGATTCTGCTAAGTGATGGCCAGTGGCAGGACAAGAGGCAATGGATAAAGACTAAATACTGGAAATTATAATTAAATACAGGACTTGTATTTTTTTGGATGTTATCAAACACTGGCACTCTGCTACTCTGAGAGGTTCTGGAGTCTCCATCCTTGGAGAGGTCCAAATCCTTCCTGGTCAGTGTTCAGTGCTGCTTTAGTTGACCCTGCTTCAAATGGAGGATTGGGCTAGAAGGTCTCCAGCATTGCCTTTCAGTCTTAACAATTCTTAACAGTCTTAACAATTCTGATTTGGTATTCAGATTCTTTACCCTAACCCATTATTATAGCTTTCTATATTTCATGTTCTTCCTAAAAAGAGGCATTTGCTGTGATGGGGCTGTACTCTAAACATTGCTTTATCTGTAGATGTAGAGCACACCTATGTGTGCTAAACCACATGGATGTATGGATCTGCAAAACAACATAAAGCAGCTGAGGCTTTAGCATAGACTAAAGCCATGTGATTACTTCTTTTTATCAGAACATTTCAGATAGTTTTCTATCAATTTGGAGTGAGAGTATGGAACTTCCACTGGCATTAAGAATGAAAGATCAAACACTTGATTTTCAGACTGCTGCATCTCCATTTGTGGCACCCTGTCTTGGTTTCAGTTCAACAATAGATTGCTTTAAAAAACCATGACTAAATCTCAATTTTATTTTTTTTAATTAAGAGGGGAGTGGAAAATGTAATTTCTCCCTCTAATATAACAATATTTCTTTTTCTTTCTTTTGGCAACCATAAATGAAATACAGCCAAATTCTGAAGATGAAACTTTGTGCTTTACTTCCCTGTTGACCTAAGTAAAATTCTGAATCATTGGAAACAGGATTGTGAAATATATGCTCATACATGACAGTGAGTTTTTCCAAGAGAAAATTTCTATCTCTTTTTTATGTAATAGGAGAACTTATGCCTAATTTCTGGATATTCTTGGTGAAGTGTAAAAAAAAGGACAAGTTTGAGTTTCTTTCTTTAATAGCCATAGAAATACCATAATGGCTAAATCAGCAATACTGAGAACTACCATAAAAGATCATAAATCTGTTATTGTAACTTTTGCATTAGTTCCTGGTTTTCTCCTGACTGACTGCTTCCTATTATAGTTTAGAGTTTCTGCTCAATTTCAGTATAGCAGTTTTTGATACTTGTAGTTGGAAATACATGACTGGGAGGTATCTGGACCATTGCACAGACAAATTCAAATATAACTTATTTGTAACTGCTCCATTTATGTTTTAAATCCCTCTTCTCTGATTTGTTTTCCATGGGCTATGTAGTAAGAAGTGAAAAAATTATTTACACCTTCCAAGTCCATTCTTATCTCAAAGTGTCTATTAACAGAGATGGAAACATCCTTCGCCCTCAGACCAGTCTATAAATTTTAAGGGTCAGTCCTCCTGTTTTAGGAAAATAATCCTTTGAGTACATCCATACAATTTTTATTAGCTCATTCAGACTAATTATTGAGATCTGGCACACATCCTTTATGCTGGAGCTGAATCCTCAAGGGAGCAATTGCAGCTTGGTGTGCAAGAGCTGAAATGGACATATTTTATGTGTATGAGCACCTCATGTACCAGGGCCTAACACTAAAATAGGGGTCAAGCCAAACTCATGGTGTATATGCACCCTCTGATGGCTGTTTCAATGCACAGTTTAATTTTTATTTTTTGAGGGAGGAAGGATAATATGAGAGCTGTGGTAATGAGTTCTCATTTTCTCTCATTATATCCTTGGAAATTGAAGTCTACTGTTTTCCAAGCACATCTTTCCTTGAAAATCAATCTAAATTACCTTTTTTTCAAGTTTGAATTGACTGTACTGTTGCTGTTGCTGATTAGCTGTATGTGGGGACATACAGCTGCAGAGTCATATGCCTGTTTGTCTTTATCTTCATTCATTCTGAAAAGAAAAGGTCAGAAAGGAGAGAATCCAGTGTGGAGGAGTGCAATTGATTTGGAATGGCAACATGAAGTGTTGTGATAGGAGAAGTGCTAAAACCAGCCAAAACAGCTAAAAGGGTAGAGGCGTTTGTAAAAGCACAATGTGCAAAGTGTGAAAAGAGACAAAAGGACCCATGTCTGCCTGATTCCTGTCACGATGCTTTTGTGGTCACCAGTGTCTGCGTTGCCTGCTGGTTGTGACCCTGACACAGGATAACGTGTGCAAACTCAAACATTCCTTCTGGTGGGGCAGGCTTCTGTCTGGGTCACCTCAGCTCTCAGTTTGTCTCTGCCCACCAATATACCTACCATGTTTTTTTAATTCCTCTGGAATATTCTGTATTAAGAACAGTAATATCTTTAGTAAAAATTTGTTAAAGTAAGGGAATTAATTTTTTCTTTATAAGCTTGCTTTACAAACCGAATCTACTCTACTGATATGGGTGGCCAAGCCACATCTGTCCTGAGTGCTAGCTAAATTCAAGTCTCATATTAGTTTTGTCCAAAAATAAACAAACTCTGCTTGTTTATTTTTGTAGACTAGAATACTTAAGAAATTCAGTGCCAGAAGTCACACTGAAGATAGCAGTTAAAAATCATAACCTGCAAGCCCACAAATCTGCAGAATATTTGCCTCTGTGTTTAAGACAAAGAAATATTTACTCTGCAAATACTGTCAGAATAGCATTCAACAGCTTGTAATACACACAACATAATAGAAATGCTGTAATGTTTCCAAACCCCACAAAGCTTGCTTAAGACCAGCAATTTCCATGCATATTTTGTCACCAATTATAAAAAAAGAGATTTTCCTGAAGAGTTCACTGTTTTACTATAATAAGCACACATTCAGTGCCTATATCTCTAAAGTGCAGATGCAGATTCAGAAAAACACATGAGAAAGAAATGAAAAAGACCTTTTCAGCTCACTAAGTGAAGGGCTAGCTCTACTGCAAATGCCATTACTGCATCCAAATTTGTGCTTCACCTGTTGGGACTCACCTGAGGCATGATGTCTTTAATGAGACCCCTCACCAGCCTTCCTTGCAGTATGCATTTGCCTTGTAGTGCTTTAAGTCACGAGTTTCTAGAAGGCAGTACTTAGTTTCTTTGTCATATAGAATTTCCCTAACCTTGGGAAAACTTGATGTAAAAGTAAAATTGCTAGACCAAAATGCTCACCCAAGTTTATTACTCTTTATCCAAGTTCAGCCCTTAGTTAATGAGTTAAGGAAGTTTGTTCATATCCCCACTGGAAGCCAAAACCCTGTAGGGTGTCCTACCTGCATGGAAAACCTGCAATTTCTTCTGTGCTCTCTCCTGTGCAGTCTTACTTGTTAACTCCCCCATAGCTGATTTCAGCCTGTGGTTTGGACATCTTCTTCAGGAAATACATCTTACTTCTTCTGTCTCTCCATGGCAGGTGGGAACATGTACCTGGTGGGGAAACACCTTATGAGTTGGGATTGCAAGATGCATAAAACTGTTTCTATATTGGTCTGCAACATGGAGTTGGTATGTGAAATAGAGTTTTGGAATGACCAGTGAATCAAGAAGAAAACTGGGAAAAATGGAATCTCTGTAAATAGGCAGACCTGAGGGCAGGGGTGGGGTGGGGATGGGGAACAGTTTATGTGCATTCAGTCTGGCAAATATGTAGGATGAGTAATACTGAAATTGTAAATATTTGTGTTGTGGTTTAAAGGACAACAACTCTTTTTTTCTCCTTCCTGGGGGGGGTTCTTTGTTTTCCTACTTCCGCCAGGGCACAGTTTCCAGCAGAGGTGAGGAGCCCACGGATTGGCTAATTTTAAGATGGGCACTTCATGTAGCCATTGAATATTAGGGGCGTCTTTGCGAAGCTTACATTTTTAGGAGCAGGAAGTTTGAAGC
>VZTR01013395.1:472339-487643 GCA_013400775.1 Chaetops frenatus | reverse complement strand
AGCTGTAACCAAGGGAAGACTTGTGTCACATGTGAACTAATATCCTTTTTGGGCGGGAGTTTGCGGTGACATGAACTCCACGAGAGACTGGTGCTTCTTGTGGGAAAAATCTCCATGGTGAGACAAGAGAGACTCTTCTTCCAATTGGACTGATGAAAGCCTATTTCAAGAGTGGTAAATTGACCAGGGGTTTTCTAAGTTTGTTTCTCTGTGTTGTTGGTGAGAAGGATGGTGGTAAAGGAAGATAAATGAGGTGGGAGAAAGGAACCATCTTGGGTGGGGGGCTGGGGGAGGAAGAAGAAACCACCTGGGGGTTGATTTTGATTTTGTTGTTTTTTGTTAATAAACTATTTTTATCTTTGAAGTTTAGGCCTGTTTTGCATTTCTCTTAATCCTTATTCTCATGAAACCACTACACTACACTCTCGCCTGGTGTGAGCAGGCCAGCAGGTGAATGTGAAACCGCTACAATTTGGTACATGCTATGACCTTTCAATTTTGGGGAGTTATCACAAGCCAGCTTTTGTAGGGTTTGTAGGAAAGGGCTTTTGGTGGCAAGGGTACTTGTCTGGCTTTAACTTAGTGACCACCAGCACATACAGGTGCTTTTCTGCATATCTGCTTTTCATCACTGGGTAGCCCTCATGATGTAATGCTCCCTGTGGTTCTTCCTCCCTAGGTAAATGGTAGATTAGTTACATTAAAGCCCTTGTATTTATTCTTTTCTATTTCAGCTACATCCATCTTTCATTTTTTGAACCTCATTATCCCATAGATATTTCAGAGAAGAAAATAATTTTGTCAATTGTAGCAGAGAACTCATCCAACCTTGTCATGGGAAAGGAACTCAGCTTGGGATTGTGTCTCAGTGGCTATGCCTGGACAAGAGGGAGAGTCTGGAGCACTGGACTGATGGGCCATGAGTCAGTCTCAGCTTTAGTAATGCAAATTACCAATAAAATGCATGACAGCTTATCAACATGGAACTAGTCTAAGTGTGTTAGAAATCTACTATTTTGAAAGGGGAATAATGTGTAATCCAAATTAAGTATTTGTTACATATTAACAGGAATGAATAACAAGATCACAGGCAGTCTGTTGGAGCATCTTCCTTTCTGTATCTCCTTAGTTCTACCTGACTTGAAGAAAAAGTGCAACATGAAATATGCTGTAGCATACTACTGACTTCAGTGTGATCCACCTGGGAAGTACATGTCAGTTCTGGATCATGCTCAACTCTGTGCCACTGAGGCCTGGATTTGTTGTGGCCAGGAGTAGTGGCCAAAATCATAATAAAACTCCAGTAACCATGTCCAGACTGGCACTTACAGGTTACCTTCTCTTGTTGCTTCAGACATTCCTGCAGCAGCCTGGACGCTGGCCTGTGCTAACTGCAGCCACTGGGACAGAAGGGAAGCTGTGAGCACTGCCTTAGCTCCAGGGAGGGGCAGTTTGTCAGCACATCCTTTATCACAGATGGATTTGGGGATGTCTGTAAGGCACAATGCACCAGGACAAGTCTAGTGCAGAGGTGGGCTGGCAGAGGTTTTCATCCTCCCTTGGTAAAATGCTAAATTGACATTTTAAATGAAGAATTTTTACCCATTTGTCTTTTGTTTCTCAACGACAGGACCTTTAATTTATTTCTTCAATTGGTACTGCAACTCTTTACGTAGGTTACTGATACAGTCACAGGGTGTCATTCATTACAATCAAAAGTCTCCTTTCCTCTCACGTTTTACTCTCAATTATTTCCTGCCAGCAGGGGTCACACGGCTACCGCAGCTTCTCATCACCACTCTGCCCCAGCCACTGATACCAGAACATCACTCCTGGCTAAGGGACACATGGAAATGCCTCTCAGAGATACTGAAAAGCTAGCTTTTAATGACCATCGTGTTACATATTTTATGGGATATTATATTGATATGTATAATACTTTCTGGGAAAGAGCCTGTCTTATCTGTTGCAGGGGTTTTTTTTTGGAAGATCAGGTTTTTGGGGTTTTTTTAATAGTCATATTATTAAGTGTTATAGTTATTCAGATGTATATGCCTATTATGTACTTGGCTGTTGCAGGCTATCCCACAGCCAAACTTGACTCACAAATCTCTGCTACAAATGAATACAAAACTTCCTCAAGGAAAGGAAAAAATGAAGTAATTTGCTGTTGGAATTCCACTAGGAAAAGCAAATTTACATTCAGGATTTTAAATAAAACATTAATGCTTTCGTATCTGATATATATGTTAGAATTGTCTCCTTGGCAAATTTTGCTTCAAGGAATAAAATTAACAAAGGAAAGATGAGTTAAAGAATAGAAGGCTGTTACAGCATTTGAAAAAATACATTAGAAGGATGCAGTGTGAAACCTTTAGCCTCCTTGTGAAAAGTACTGGTATTTTTTCAAAAAAAATAAGGATTCTACTGAGGTGCCGGGGTTCTCTTGCACAAGGCACTTTGCACACAAATACCAGAGGGACAGGTTTTTTCCAAGACAACCAGAGTCCTGGTTGGATAGATGGAAACAGTGGCTGAAAATAATTTTTCCTGTCCCTGTTAGAAGTTTTAGAGATTCACAGCTGTCTCTCTTGCAAAGATGTTGATACCCCTGCAGGTTGACCAGCAGTGCACAGTCTCCAGAGGACACAGTGTTGTTCTTACCTCCCTTTATACATTGCATCATGAAATCTATGAGAACAACACATTTGACAGGTGTGCTGAAGTTTGGGGTCTAAATTTTCAAGAAGAAATGGTTCAGGCTGTGGCTGTAGGAACCTGCAGGGACAGGGAAGGATTGCAGCAAGGGGCATTATCCTGCCATGCCAGGAGAGCTCCTTTCTCCATGGCTTCATTCTCCAGCTTTAGTCAGGGAAGATGGACTCACAGGTAGGTTTCAGCTACAGGTGTCTTGGTGGCACCAAGAATGGCCTTTGCTCTGTCACCACACTTCTGCAGGTTGCAGGATATATTTGAAGCCAATTTCCAGCCCTTAGCTGCGTGAGAACTGATTGACTTAGATTTAGTTTCAAATGAATAGCATGAAAACATCTTACAATGGAAAATGGAAAGGAGAAAAAATATTTCAGTCTATGACTGTGAAGATATTTTCAACTGTCATTTATATTACTTGATTTTTTTTTTTTTTTTTTTTTTTTTTTTTTTTTGTAGTGAACTGAAGTGATTAACTTCAAAAAGTGCCAGGAGAAGAAATATCAGAATTGTCAAAGGGTCAGAGTCTTATAGGCAGTTTTGAAAAAAAAGACAAGAAATGAGACGATGACTCTGCAGACCTTAAAGGAAATAACAGAACAGGGGGCAAACAGACATGTTCAGCTATTAATATAATGACATCACTAAGTAGACATGCAACATCCTGTCTGTAACTGAGAAGGGGCTCACTAAATGAAGTTAAGGCTAAAATCTGCCTTATTTTATCTGCATACAGCTCTGCTTCTTCAAATGTGTTCCAAATCAGTAAAACATTACCGTATTAGACCAAGACTTTTAAATCAGATGTTAAAATTAGTTTGTTCATTTCAGTGAAAGTTTTCATAACCTTCAATTATTGCCATGCAAATGGCTCAAGAGCTATTAAGACAAAAATAGGGGTGAGCTCAGCAGCTCTCATTTTAAGACTCTGAAGTTCTGTATATTATCTATTATGAACACTGAGACATTGAGGTGAGACCAACTGGTGAGCTTTAAGCATTAGATCAGAAATTGTAAGATGAGAGTAACTGAAGGACTGATACCTAGAGAGCTCATTATCTGGCTTCGTAAGATCTTACTTGATGTTATTAATTTCCTCCTGTCAAATAGGCAACATAAAGTGAGATGCTGAATGACCAAGAAACTTCAAGGAGAAATAATTGAAACATTTTTTTAATGCTGCAAATTATTCTTCTTTTTATGACAAATGATGGCCTTTTCATGGCATAAAATTATACTACAAATCATGATGTGTTAATATGTGAGATGTATTCTAATTCCATCATAAGCTGCAGGATATCCTTGTTGAAAAAATTGTCTGTTCACCCAGAAAGATTATACAGTGCATAGCCTAAAAAGTAGTCAAAGCTCCTCCAAGGGAGGCTCCTGTTATTGCTGTGAATCCTCTTCTACCTGATAAGAAGTCTCCAGCAGGAGGTCTGTCCTGAAGAGATTGAAAGGAAAAGCTCATGATCATCCAAAGTGTAGCACCTCAAAACAAATTAGGAAGGAGAGATGCAGGGGATGCAAAGGATGCTGAGTGTCAAGTTGTGCCTTTACTCAGATTCAGGTGGAGATAAAACTGTCCCTCTTGCAGAAAGCCTCCATGTGGCAACACTTCAGAGATGCTGAGCAACAGAAAGTGAAAAAGGACAAATTCTGTCATCACTTCACCGCTGCTCATAAGGCGAGACCTTTAAAAGGACTTTTGCAAAACAGCATAAATAGGAATTAGAGTGGCTGGGTTCTTCAAGTGTTTTGAAAGAAATTGTGCCACAGTTTCTAGAGATGAGCTCAAAGTGGTTATGTGGCCCTGTTCAGCACTGTGCAGCACCGTGAATTTATATTTTACAACAACTACTACCACACCTTAGCTCATAAACCAGGTCCTCAGATTCAGCTTCTCAAGCTTCCTCTTGGGCCCCCTGCTTCTACTGCATTACACCAGAAAGATCTTCCTCCTCTCTTCTGCACCCTTTTGATTTCCAATAAGGCCTCCAGAGAAGCTGATATGAAGTTAGGTATGGACAGATATCCTCAGATAGCTGGTGTGCCCGTGTGTCTGAGACCCAGCATCTCTGTGACCACACAGCCCCCTGGAACATTTTTGTGGCTTTGGTCCCATGGACCAAATGCTCACTGAAGAGCTGTGAGAGAGGAAGCTAAAAAACCTTCTATGCCCTGGAAATTTTGAGTGAGTTTTCCTCTTTTCTTCCTTTGCAATATTTCTTTTGGAGATGGTGAACTGTGAGTAAGACCCAAAGGTCTTTTAGAGGCCAAGCGGGTGATCGTAATGATCTGTAAAGGTTTTGACAGTGCATGTTCTTAACGGATTGTTAGTGTTTAACCACCACTTGAGGGAATGCTTTATGTGTCTGTAAACATCACTATCCCGAAGATGCTGAGAAGACAGTACTTCTGGGCAAATTCTTTTTAAACGTGGATGAAGTTGCCTGGGGAATTGTGTTTTGGCACAATGATGTTAATCCTACTAGGCACAATACTGTCTTTGTTGCTCATGTCACATTTTGCAAGAGGAGGTCATCAAGCCCCTGCTGTTTAGTTTTCTTTTTTTTTTTCTTTGCCCTCTACTTTCCTTTTCCTGTTCAGAGAATGATATTCACCTCAACACCTTGTGTTGAATAGAGCTTCTCAGCTGTCATGAATGCTGACCCAGACTGACAATGCTTATTACAAAGTTCAAAAATTGATTATTTTTCCTCTGGCAGTGGTAAAAATAGTCAGATATAAAATCCAGTCTTCTAAAATCCAGTCTTCTAAACATCCACCAGACAAACACTCTGCAAGCCTTCCATAACAACATCTCTTGGGAAGATTTATTGGCTGCCAATGGGAAAAGGATTGAGCCTGTACTGTCTACTGAAATGCAGTGTGCATGTCCAAGGATAGAGCCTAAAGAATGTAATGGAAATATATACTAATCAGCTCTTCATAATGTAGGGTCACAATCAAGCGTCTTAGCTAACTTTCAGTATACAGCAAAGTAGAATTATAATTTCTATGTCACCATGACAGTAATTCAGTGAAATGAAAGGCATTTTTTTTGCATATCAAATACAAATTTTTATAATTAGTTTAATTTTGTTCAGAAAAACAGGATTGTGAAAACACTGCAGAGATACTAAATTTCAAAATACAAAGTATACCTTCTACTGCTGCTCATTCTACTCCATATTTTACAACCGACTAGGGAAAATCAGGACATTACAGTGGCTACAGCATAACATTTTGTGCTTGTTTATAGATATTGACAGCATGTTTTTAAGAAAGGTAATAGCATCAGTTATCATTGTCTTGAGAGAAATGAACAACTGATAATTACCAAGACAGATCTTTCGTGATTTTGGAAAAGTTTGTTATGTTCCAGGAAAAAAGCAAAAACTCAGATCTGAAATATGAGCTTTTATAGATATATATGCTCTGGCAAAATGGAAACATTAAGTGCATCTGATGAAGCAAAAAACCAGCAGATGGGAATAAGTTATGTGTCACTACTGGTAAATTAGATGAATGATAATTTGCAGATTAGCAGCAGAGGAATAAAACAACATAAAGCTGAAAAATCTCTGTAAGTATCAAAAATAGTATCGCTGCAGAGTTTTATCTGCATAAACAAAGCTAACACCAGTGTTTTAGAACAATGAATATATCTGTGTATTCTTAACATATATCTGACACTACTGGCACCAGACTGAAGTTATGGAAATGTCTAAGACTCTTGACATTTTGCTGCAGAGCATAAAATTATATACAAGCAGTGTCCAGCCCTGCAGTTTGTCATGTCACGAAGTCTCTTGTGCTGAGAATTAACAGAGGAGGAAAAGGATTAATTGGGTTAGTCAACTCAATTAAGCTTTTGCTCCCCAGCCTTGAGTCCAGTGTTAGGTTTTACCTCACAGTTATCAAACACCAGGCAGTGCAGCTCTAAAGAAGACGTAAGTCATGGTTTAATTGTGTGGTGGCTTTGTCATGAGTGCCACCATCTTGATTCCTACTCCTTCTGCCCACCCATAGACAGCTTTTTCTCTGCACAGACACTGAGAGGATGGTTTCTTACAGCAGGACTAAACAGCAGTGGTAGATTGGTGGGGATCTTCATCCACCCTAGTTAATTCAATAATGGAAAACCATTTTGCAATTTTTCCACTTGGTGGTGACCTGAAACAGATGCCATTTCCTGGGAACCATATTTTCCATTTCTAAGTGAGTCCATTATTTATGTAAACCTTCCTTCTTGAACAGAATAAAGCCATTCCTGAATCTTCTGTGTGAGACAAAACTTCTTTATTACTCATTTAAACATATAATATTCTTTCAACTTTTGGAACTTCTTAGGGTTTCATTCAGTGTTGAGAGAGTATCAAGAGGGTGACCAAACCTTTACAGTTCAGACACCTAAATGTGAGATGAACAATCATCAGAAGTAGTTATCCCTTCCTAGTGAGTCTACGAAGGTAGTTCAGTTCATATATGTAATTTTAAAGTGGTTTAAATCATCAGACAGGAAACTCAGTGCTTGGTATAATTTGGTAAAAATTATGGAGTGTCATAAACTTAAACACTTGGAAGTCTTTTGAAAAAAGCATCCATGTGTAGCTGTCTCATGGCCTGGAATGCAAGTGATTCTGGGGCTGTTTTCTTTTTATTATCTTGGGGTTTTTTAATGATCTTGTTTTCTTTTCCCCTTTGTTTCCTTTTTTTTGATCTGACTTTCTGTTGAAAAACATCTGTTTGTCACTCAGAAATTCAGATTTTCNAATATTTATTTATAGTTTTATATATGTAATATATGTATATGTATATGTAATATATGTATGATATTGTATGATATGTGTGTAAGGGTATACAGATAAACCATAAAGCCCATTGTCTAGTGCATTTTAGATCAGAAACACAGAACTTAAATAACCATATTCAAATGAGCTTTTTCTAAATGACTGTATCTAATTTAAGTGAAGCAATGTTTGTTCAGGTGAATAAGAAAATGTAAGATACAAAAGTCTGGAAAAAAAGTGCGTTTATGCCATTTTCATCTATCACTCCAGTTTTTTTGTGATGAGGCTTTCCTTTCTTCTCAATGTATTATGAATTTTAAAAAGGAAGACATAATAAATAGTCTCAAAAAGCAGAGACAGCGAGAGGGTGCCAAAGGGAAATCAGATGTGTGACATTGAAACTATTGAGAGAAGACCACTGACTTCATGAGAATTTTCTTAGTAAAATAATACATGTGTGGAAGAAGCCAATGGAAAAAAAATCCCAACAAAAACAAACATAACAAACAAACAAATAAAAACCAAACATAAACACTCACACACACAAAGAAGAGAGAAGGAATTCTGTTAAAAATTCCAACAGAATAACAGAATTATCTGGAAGATGTTTGCTCAACTAAGTTTAAAAGAGAGAAGAGAAGCCCTGAGGAGATTTTCCACATAGCAGGTCAGCTAGACCTGTTTTCAGTGACAGAAAAAAAGAAGTGATAAATTCTTTAGGATAAATCCATCTAAAAAATTCATGCTTCAGCTTCTGTATGATTTACTTTAAAAATCAGATATTTCTGATGAGAGAGCCAGGGGAACAGAGAGGTAGAAGTGCAGGACTTACAGTTCAGCAGTAGCACTGCTTTGAAAGCAAGATTTGTGTGAGGGTAAGTTATAGATAGGATGGGGATGTGAATGTCTCTCACTCCTCTGTTCCCAAAAAGCTTTTGTGCAAACAAAGGAATGATAGTTACAGTGACTTTTTTGTGTGATCCATTGAATACCTGGCTCCATGAGTGTCCCATGGCCCTGTTTCAGGCTGCTCTTAGCTTGGTGGCAGAAGCAGACTGGCAGGAGCAAATGCCTCTCTATTCCCCAACTTCTGGCCAGCTGTCAGCTCACCTGTGGTCAGGAAATTTCCTTTGTATACTACATTATTGAACTATTATCTTAAAACTATTTTAAGAGTGAGTCTATTGGTGGTCATATTCTTCTGGCGTTTAGTTCCCAGACTTGTTTTTTTGTTGACATCTTTAAGCAGAAATCTGAATTTGTTCTTAAAGAATAACATGCTAGACAGACAGCTTTCTGAATGTGAAAACAGCAAATTCTTTAAAATGACTAGCCTTAAAAGTGCCATAGAAACATACTGCAGCACTTCTGTGGTTTTTTTTGTTTATTAGCACATGTTCTGGCTTATTAACAGGTTTTCAGCTGTTTAGAGTGTCAGAAAGTTTCCTGTACCCACCAAGCTCAAATTGCAGGAAAACTGTATTATACCTGTGTGAGCAATGGTTGTGATTGACTCTCTTCCCATTCCCCATCTTCTTCTTCCCTCCATTATAAATTCATAATTTATAACATTTTGTTAACCTAGGCCCCTAGTCTTATGCACTGGCAATCTCTTAATTAGTCTTTAGAGAGGAGAAGCAGCTAGTGAGCATATTCAGCCATTGTGCTGAGCATTACATAGTATTGATAAACAATATGGTCAATAATCAGACAACCATGTGGCACACATGCAACCTTTGTTCTATGGTTTCTGAGTGGAATTCATTGTTATTACAGTTTAGGAGAGAAAGAAAATCAAAAAACCTGCAGCTTTCTCAGTATCTCTCAGACCACAGCTGTAAATGTGGATGCAAAATCCATTTACAAATGTATATTGATAAATGAGGTGTTATTTAGGAATTTATTTATCTTCATGTTTATGTTTGTGTGTGTGTGAATTACAGTACTATAATGAAATCACTGAAAAAGGGTATGTAGTCCTAATTATGGATAATATAACAGCATCTGGGAAGCTTGGGTAGGTGCCAACATAAAAGCCAATGTAATTTTGGTTTAAAAGATGGAAAAGGGGTTTCTGAATACAGAATATCTTTTATGCATGTTTTATGCCCCTGGGAACTAGCTCTGTCAAACCCATTCAAAGCTTATGACTTGCATAAATGATCAAGGCATGAATTGGAAGGTAAGAATTTTAGGAACATGTTTAAAGTTAATTGCTTTAGGTTAGATATCTCAGTAGAGGACATTCAGTAATAAAGCACAGAGGTGGTTCACTCACAGGAGGAGCATAATCACAAAGGACAGACTCTTGTCAGAGTGGTGGTTCAGTGGTGTAAAGTGATTCTAAACAATCACATCAACTAACTTGGTTTTTGACAGGCAAAAATTCAGTTTTGATCATAGCTAAATCGACAGTAATCTAACCCTATTCTAATTGCACAAAAGGCTACATATACTGATGGTAGATTTTTACTGTTTTTTTTTAAACCTCTTAGGGAAATAATAAAACTTGAGAATTTTCAAGGAAGTGAATACAGTTTTATACTGTTTTTATTGAAACAACAACCCACTAGCCCCCTCATATATTATCCATTTCATAAAACTAGTTTTCTTAGTCATATGAATTTCCAGGCACAAACACAGATATTGTAACTCTTTAATAGTTAAAAAAGTGCCCAGATATAGAGATTAGAAGTCCCAACAATCTGTACATTTCTGCAGTTTTGAAATAGTAAGAGAGAGTAAAGCACAGTGCAGAATATATCAATATATTTGTCTGTGCCTCAACAGGGTTTACTGTTTTTACTACAGTGGAGATCTGTTTATATCAATGATGATAGATGGTATAAGATGCCTGTTAATAACAAAAATAGTTTTAAAAAATTGCATGAGAAAGGGTAAGTGGAATTTCTGAGTGCTTTGCAAAGAGCTTAAAATGCAGCATCAATAGTAGTATTTTTTTCCTTTCAGTATCACCAAGCCAATGCCATAGAGTAAAAAAACATATTGTAATTTTAGAGATGCTGATCAGTGCAAGAATGAAAAATAAAAATTTTGTTTAAATTATTTTATTCCTGAAAGTATAGAGACCAACAAGTACTACAACTTGTCTTTTTAATCCTGTCCTGAATCTGTAGGGTTAGTATTTGGAAAGCAGATTTGTACTTATAAACTGTGCAGAGCTAGTAAAAAATAAATATTCAAAAAACAAAAGGAACATTTTGGCCTGCTTTTTTTTGGCTAAACTCTTCTTTTTAGCCAATGCTTCTTATAAGGTCATAACCTTTCCATAAAATTGAGCCAACTCCTTTCTATATCTCCAAACAAGCAAACATCTTTTTTCGCATATACCGAAATTATTTTGTCATATTTCATCTTCACACAGAGTAAATGCAGTAGTTTATAAGCTTGAACAATGATCTTTTTAGTAGCCAAGAAAAACAGGAAATACTGTTTAAAAGAAAAAAAGGAAAAACGTAACTAGAATATAATTAATTAATTCAAGTACAAGGAATACCTAGCTTTGACTTTTGGTGGAACACATCTCAGGCTAAAATATATTCTTCCAGAGAAACTCATTGTAATAAAATCAGATCTAAGTTATTTTCCTTCAAACAAAATTATAGTGGGTCCTTCTGAATTCTGGTCATGTTGTTCCTGAAGAAGAGTCCAGAGCTTCTGCTCACAGTAAAGGGCATTTCAGAGCTCGGAAAAATCTGATTTTCCAAAAATTTGAAAATCATATGTTGTCAATTGAAAATGTTCTCCATTTCTATCTGCTGACAAGTGTAACACAGTGACATGAAGAAATTTATTTGGCTAGGTACTGTACAGATGAAGCATATAATACAACTGACCCAGCTGATATGTAATGGTTATTTTTTAATATTAATGAAAAGATTAATTTGACTCTAGCCCTTCCCCATGTTCCCTTTTCCTTTTTCTACTGCCAGAAGCTATTACATAAAAATGTTAATAAAACTACAAATTTTATTATAAGATAAAATTATAGATAGGATTACATGTCATACAGAAGTGTTTGCAGGAGAGAGGATAAATAATCTTACTGAAGAGAGTTAATAAGATTCCTAAATATGTAGATTCTCTATCTGTAACCAAAATAATCTCCCAAACAATTTTTACTTAATAAAAAAAAATTGGCCACATCCTTCAGATGATATTGAAGCTTCTTAGATACTCAATTGCACACTTCAGCATAAGATGCATCTCATTCAAAAGAAAGGTTCACTGTTCATTATTTGATCGCGAGACATCTACTGTATATTTCATTATGAAATGCCAAAAATGCTGTCATTCCTGAAAAAATATCTACTTTTGTAAAGATTTTCTGAAGCTGGTGGAGGAGCTTTGCCTTTCTCTTTTTTAATTCTGTGTTTGCATTACTTTTAGTTTGAGAGTGTGAGTGTGTGTGTGTGAACGTGTAACAGCAACATTATTCTCACTTCTTGCTTAGAATTTCCTCCTTACTTTGGGGACAGCTGCTGAATTACCATTGTTCTTACTGTGTTTATGTCCAAGACACTAAAAATCTCTGTGGATCAGGGATAATACAGAGCTAAAGGCAAACATGAGAACAGAAATCAGGGTGCAGACTGAAGTTATTTTAGTTCCTAGTATCTTCATATGTCTCTTCAAATATAAAATAATTTCTGTGTAGAAGCATGACAGTTCATGACTAATTAAAATGCATCCTGCAGGCTCCTAGAGCATTTATGTGTCAGCTCACTTACCTACCCTCAAATTAAGAGCTGTTAAAGATACGACCTTCAAATGGATTTAAAAGCCAAGGATATTCAAGATTCATATTTTTCAAGTCTATATATCTGATTAGCTTGAAAAACTCATGACATCTCTTATAAAACTGGGAACTGAAAATTTTAAAGTCAGGTATATCTTATAACATCCTTGTAGCTTAAGCAAAACACCCATTCATTTGTATCATGAAAAGAAGGTTGAAGACCTAATTATTTGTATTTGTACTTGCAAGGAAAAAACCCAAGTCACATTATGCCTCATTAAATAATATGCACATAAATAATTCAAGCAGTGGTTTTAAATGGCACACATATTATAAATGTATTTCTGGAACTTTAAAGCACAGTTGGATAAATTAAAATCCTAGTAAAATTAAGGAGACATAGAAAGGGTGGGAAGGAGGCAGAAATACAAGAAATCAGAGGAAAACAACACTCAGGGTATTTTTGTAAAAAACTATTCTACTCTGAGAGCATGATGGCTCCATTCATCAGGGAAGTCCTGCTGCTTTCCTATTGCCAGCCAGGGCAGAGAAGCTGCCCTGAGCTCTTGTCCTGGCTCAGGCTCAAGCTCATATATAGGATAATGCACAGGCTACAGGCAGCAGAACTGTTCCTGCATGACCTCTACCAGGTTATCAGGCTGGAAGGAGGATACTGAAGCCAAGAAGAGATTTATCCCAGGTGTGAACGTTGGTCATGGTGGGAGGCTGAGGGGTGAGAAAGAGGGAGAATGTAGCAAATGGGAGCTGCTTTCTGAAGGGCACCTTACACATCCTTCCTGTCCCTGGCATGTGTCACCATTGCTGTGCTCTCTTGCATCCTTAGACAACTGGTGCCCTATGGGACCTCAGAAAGTGGGATGAAGGTGCACTGGGAGAGGTGAATGCAGTCCCCAGCCAGGTTGGCCAAGTTTTGTTTCTTTGCAGTCAGAGGGAGGAAAAAAACACATGCGATCTGTAAGGTTGTCTCTTTATATTGCTTGTCTCTTTCCTTCTTCCTGGAGACATCTCAGTGCTGTATTTGCAGACAGCAGAACTGCCTTGTCTGGGTGTTGAAATGATTTACAGGAATTCCACCACTCAACCCAGTGACTGCCTGGCCAGAGAGGGTGACTGCAGTGGGGACAGAACTTTAAGGATGTTTAGTGAAAGAAAAGAAACAGACTCAGTGTAGATTTTATCTTCTTCAGTGAATAAATAGCCCTTCCAGGAGCAAAATTTTACCACTTCCAGGAGCAGGCTTTCATTTCAGCACAAGACGTAGACTTGATCCTACAGAAGGATATTTTCACTTCATATCTCATTCATTATGTTTCCAGTACTTCTGCTTGCCATTAGAGACATTTCCTGCCAAGCAATAGCTCTAGCATCAGCTTTTAAATTTGTAGGAAGAGTCTACATCATTATTTTTAAGCCAGATACAGAAAGTTTTTCAGATATTTGGATGGTGGAGCAACCCTCACTGGAATCCACAGAAGATCTCTTGTTGGCTACAACTGACTTAGATGCTGACATTCTAGGTGGAAGTCATGCCACTCACCTGAAAAACATGCTGCTCTTATAAGGTAGTCATCTAGAACAAGGCTACTTGGCAGAGTAACTCATCCTATCCTAAGACAATTAGCTGAACCTGGAAATGTTGTCTTTCCAATGACTAGGAAGGTAGGTGGATTACTGAATGGAGCTGAGCAAATAAGTCAGATGGTTAAAGACAACTATGATAAAAAGCCTTCCCTTAACTGTAAAACTGTCCAGATACAGGAGTGTTGGCAGGGCACTGAAACTCAACCTTCTTCCAAACCTATTCTTTGGTGCCCTGCGGTTTTATGTCTTTTCCTGTAACTACAAATCCCACCCAACCTCAGTGTGTTAAAGTATCAGATCAGAAGACATCCAACTCTCTAATGAATTAGGGTGAACAATGACTGGCACATCTGCTGATTTTTGTAGGCCTTGTTTTAGAGCTGCACTTGTTTCCATTTACATCTTCATAGTGCAAACTGCACAAGGTGGGGTTGTTTGATTTTCCATCTGTATAAGAGTGGCTATTCATACAGCAAAGCCTGAAGGCTCACTGAGCTAGAGAACTCTATGGTTAGACAGGATAATATTTTCTCAGTAAGATAATATGTTTTGTACTGTTGGAATACTATTTCAAATGAGAACCACAGCTCTTTTATCAATAGTGGAAATTTGCAGATTTTGGGTTTAGACTAAGCTGTGTTTCCATAGCATCCAGGCACTCCAGCGAAGACAAGCACCTCACTGTTTGGTGTTATGTTCACACAGACCTAGAATGAGAATGAAAATCAATGGGGAATTAGGCATCCAGAGAAAACAGGGTGTTAGCACAAGGGAATACTCCCACCAAATTCTGTAATTTGGTTTGCTGTCTCATGCAGTCTTGCTTCTTGCAT
Source organism: Chaetops frenatus (assembly GCA_013400775.1). Lineage (NCBI taxonomy): Eukaryota > Metazoa > Chordata > Aves > Passeriformes > Picathartidae > Chaetops > Chaetops frenatus. The sequence continues at coordinate 472,941 of VZTR01013395.1, read as the reverse complement.
GGGACACTGTACTTATTATGGACCTTGACTGATCTCTGCTGTCCCATTAGCTCACTAATCTCACTACTACAGAGCTTTGTGCACCCTTAGGGGGCCACTGACAATGCCTGACACAGAGAAACCACTGCCTGTGTACTCAGGGCAGGACTGATGGTGCACAATGGTGTGAAGGATACCACATCCTTAGGTGCTGGATCACCTCTCCAGATTGTTGTTTGCACAGGTACCTACACAGGAGGTGAGCCTAGAGCTTTTTAATCTCTCAAGATAACCCAGAACGGGGCATTCAATGTAAACATTACCTGCTATGGGGGATTGTTTTGTTTGTCAGTAAATTCCTAACAGCTGCCTGCATGCTATAATCCCTATCAGCCTTAAAATACTGATAGTGATTGTTCCCATGGAAAACCAAGTCCAAAAGATTGATAATTTTTTGAAAAGTGAAATAAAGTAACATTGCATTTTTTTACTAAAGTCAAAATGCTTTTCTCATGGAGACACCAGTACTTGGCTAATCTAACATGAGAAGTCAGAAATAGAAAGCATTTTCCTAAACTTAGCAGTTTTAAACTGAGCATACTTCAAGCATGACTGAAATATAT
>VZTR01013395.1:430648-472310 GCA_013400775.1 Chaetops frenatus | reverse complement strand
ATATATATAATTTATATGTATTTACATGTAGTCCTTTGGTTCACACATTTGCATAGGATCTGGATAAAAAAGCCTTACATAAAATAAGCCTTAGAGTATGGACATCACATGGCTGGACAAATGTATTATGGGATTATCCCATCAAATGTAGGTCCCCAGAGCAGGAGGATTATAGACAATGTTTTTAGGAGTACTCTTAGATAGAGAGGAAATAAATCCTTTGGCTGTTAAAGTGTACAGCACTGTTGCATTGTCACACGTAATAGAATTTCTTTCTTTACAGACTTGCAATGTGCAATTGACATGTGTTTGACAGCACTTGTAATGATAGGTCAAAGGAAACTATCACCAAAGTTATTCATGTTTCTAATTTTTTTCTGGAGGACTTCTGTTTGTGGTCCTGACTACATGGAAATACTGCATAGAATAGGAAACTCTGTGTCATGGACTGACTTTCTACTAATTTAATTCATTATTCACCATTTATAAAAATTGTCTTTCAATATTTTTATAGAATGCTATAATGCCAGGTGCTGATGGTGGCAACTTGCCATCCTGCAGCACTTGAAAGCAAATGTAATATCTAATGGTTTGTTCCACTAAGTGCCATCATGATTGTATTTAAAACCATCCTGTTGCTCTGTGTTGTATAGAAAGCATTCATATTGCACCGCTTCACTTCTGAACCATTATGTGTTACCCCGTTTCCTATGACACTTGTGTCATGCACAGCAGATGAAATGGAAAGCTTTACAAGAAGTCACATGCTAAAAATTTACTTCCAGAGCCTAGAAATTCCCATCTCATCCTGATTCCAGCTGTTTGCAGAGCTGATTGCATTTCTAGTATCAACAGAACTAGCAAAGTCAAGTGAACTACCTTGTGCCTCACAACTGGATAGTTTATTTCAAGGTATTAAAGGAGACAAGCCTAAAGCTGTGATAAAAGTTGAAAGCAGCTAAATGGCATAACTTCTGTACTAGCTTGCCTTCCAAAGGACTGCATCACATCTCTGCCTAGTGCCACTGCTGGGACAGCCAGGGGGGCACAGCACAGCACAGGATGGACATGACTTGTTCAGCTGTGGGACTGTGGTGCCCCAGCTCAAAGCATAACTGCATGTAGCACAAGTTTGCAGAGATCCCTTTGGTGGGATTGGGTTGAGATTAACACATTTTTCTGTAATAACCTCTGTGCATGGCAGCTGCAAGCTCGTTGGTTTGGATCTCTCCTTATGGAGAGATCTGGCCAATCCAGCCAGCGTAGCCTGGAGCATAACTCCATTCTAAAGTAGACACCTCATATTTGCTCATCTGATGTCTTCTCCATCGACTCTCTATGTTAGGGTCTTAGTTTTTTGGCCATGTGTAGGAACCTGGAGTCATCTAAATGCCTTAGGATCTAACATGGGACACACAGGAAACCAGTGCTCTTTTAGATTGGCAGCTATGGCATGAAACAGCCATAGAAGACACCAAAAACAACCAAAGCAATGTTGTTGTTGTGGCTTGTATGCCACAGACATCGCTTGTGTAGTCCTGGGTTAGCTTTAAACCTTGATTTATTCTTACCCTTCAATCAATACCTGTACTCAAGTGACACATATGTTGTGATGGGCCTCTGCATGTCCAGGACTGGACTCTCCCTTGGGAACCCCATCTTCCTGCCTGTTTCCATAAACTGTAGGCTGCAAATGGCAACAAGTGGGAGGTTACAATTTGGAGGCACAGGCAGTGCAAGCCAGAGGTTGCAGGACAGGCTGGTGGAGAACCAGACTGGGAAGGACAACTGGTCAAAAATCTTACAGCAGGAGAGGCTGGAAAAATGTGCAAATAAGGCAAAGCAGATTTCAGGGATGGCAGGATCTCATTGTTGACAGAAGCTCATTGTTCCCAGCCATGTATAAGAAACTGCTGCATGGTAGCTCCTCCACCTTCTGGCACAGGGAGACACAAGCTGTGTACTGCAGATTTTGCCTTCTTCACATTCATAAGCTGTCTTGTACTTGGGCTTTCTCTTTCCTTCTTCTGCTCCTTTTATGTGAGTACAAATATTGACTTCCACAGCATAGCCACCACCATGAGAGTTTGATTCCTAGGCTTTGTGGGGGATGGAGAGAAAGAACAGATGGGTAGGCTAGGCAGTACTCAAGCTGCTCTGCCCAAGTGTTTGAATTAATCCAAAGAGAAGACAGTCCTAAGTGCCAGCAGCCACTGCCTGGAAAAAGTTTCCATACATGAAGGAGCTGGAGCATCCTTAGCAGCTGTAACAAACATGGAACAATCTCATGGCAGTGAAACATCAAATGTGTTTTGTGTGAAATGTGTGAAGATACAGTTCTTTGCCCACACACACCTCTTCCAGAAACATCATGCATAAAAACTCTGAAAACTGAAACCGCATACACTAAAAAAAAAGTCAAAGCCTTATTTTGTATTTGGAGGCCAGTGGCAATTTGCTGACAAATACTTGTTATCTATTGTCGATCCCCCACAAGACAGGAATTTTCCATGTAAAAATATTAAATGATAATTTAAACATTAATTTAATTTTTTTAGTCCATGAGTTCTCCTAAGCTTATGTTGTAGACTCAAGAATTAAAAAACCAGTATGCCCATGACTGTCAATGGAATAGAGTCATTGCAGTGCATTTTGCTTCATTTGGGGCTATAATTAACCCACCTAAGTTTTCTGCCATGCTGTTCTTTGTATCTTTATCTACTTAGCACCCATTTTAAGACCATAATCTCACTGAAGGACACTGCAAAACTCTCATTTCAGTTACGAGGAAAAACACGGGACTGCCCACCAGAACTTAATTAATATCATGTCAATAAATACATTCATTTGAGAAAGTTAATTTCTAAATTAAATGAAATGACATTTCAGTTTAAAACAGGTCAATCTTCATGGATTTCAATAGGCTCATTCTCACATTGTGCTAACAACTCCAAACAAGTGTTCTTATGCTTGGGTAGCAAAAGTTGATTTGAATTGCTTAGATAAAAACTAGAAAATTAGAGAATTGTGCAAATGAAAATACTTCTAAAGGTTTCTAAGCCTCTCTTCTGTCAGGAAAATTGTGTGTCAAGAGTTGATGGCCCTGTACTGCTTCTGCTTCCCCACTTGACAACTGGAGCAATGCACTAGAATCTTTAAAGAATTGAGGCATTTTATGCTGAGAGCACTTCTGGTCCCTAGAAATGCCTACAGTGGAGTAGCCTAGAGGGGGTCAGAGAGATGGGGTTGTGCTTTCAGGGCATCAAACCTGCCTCATAGGGACAAACAGCATGGAAGACACTGTGTGTGGATTCAGAGGGTGAGCTGGGGTTGGCATGAGCCTTTTATGTCTGTACGTGAGGCAACAGAAGCACTGCTTTCCCTCAGCTGATGGCAGTGGATATTCAGTCTAGGAGCCAATGTGCTCAGTTTTATTCATTGTGCTCAACTTGATGAAAACTGCTTTCTCTTTGTCCTGAAAAACTACCAATGCTCTGTAAAGCTTAAAAGGTAAGGAGAGGCAATAAAATCTTGAAATATTGCATGTTGCATCTGAGTAACCAGTTAAAGCACACAATTAGTTTTAAGACTGAAAGCCAGGCAGTTTCAGCAGATGAAAGATATGCATTTGAAGATGTATGGCTGATGAATGACCTCTGAAACAAATGAAGCAGAAGATAATGCCACACTGTGGGCCTGCTACTGATATTTGCATCAAAACAATTAGTACTTCTGTAAAAAAATCTCTTTTGTATACAGATGTCCTCTACCTGATGGGCTTCCAAATGTAGAAAACCAGACCAACCATTGATTATAAACTGAGATGTCATAACAATAATATCTGTGATGTTTTTTGCAATTGCAGTCAGTGTAGATGACAGATGTGTTACAGCAGTGCTTTTCTGAGGGAGTAATACATTACCCATTTATGGCTGTGCAGGAAATGGCTCAGGTAATTAGTGTCTAGCTAATTAATCCAGGCTCTGGGAAAAGGAAAAAAAAAGAAACCCTAACTAAAGGGCAAAATATGGTACTGTTGTGATAGGGAAAACTCTATTATATTCTTAGATATTGAGTTTTCCTCCAGCACTCCCTAGTGGCTCATTATAATGTATCCATGCTTTCAGTGTTGCATACTGATGAAATAAGCATTTACAATCTCTGAGTTGTTTTCTGATACAACTGTATCTCATTAGGAAACATGGGGTGATGTATAACCAGGGCACATCTGTTTCCTCTTCATCCCAGTCCCTTTATCTGACAAGACCCTCCTGAATATGTTTTTAGCTTAAATTCCCTTCTAAGTGTCTGAGAGTTGAAATTACAAGCCATAAACTTTTCTTTTTCTAATTCCATTGGATTATAAGAAATTTTATAAGTAACCAAGCATGGGCAATAAAAAACGTAGCCTTATTTTGTAAGTGTTAAAGAGGATTTTTTGCCTTTAATATCCATCAAAAGCATCTGGCTTTATCTAAGCAATTTTAAGCCAAATTGCCTCCAAATGTGCCATAAGAGCACATGAGCAGTAACAACAGATTAAATTTTTTATACCTCAGGGAATTGTGTGCATATAGCTAAACTCATACAAGCAGGCAGCTATCACAGCAGGGGAATGGGCAACAAAACAACCATTCTGCCCCCAGATATTGCTGCTAACTCTGCTGAGCAGGTACCTTTCTTCCCATCTCCTGTAAATCCAACTTTGACAAGACCTGCCTCTGGGCTGTGCTCTGCTCCTGTGAGCCAAATGGTATTTGAACAACTCAGCACAAGGGAAGAGGGAATATCTGTCTTTGGGGGAAAAGAATCTCAGTTCCTTTAAAGAAGATGTAAAGCTGCATTGTGTTCTTTTAATTGTGATGACTGTTAAGGGAAGAGTGGGTGTCTGTAACCAGGAGCACGATGGAGATGGGTGCTCCAAGGAGCCCAGAGGCAGCAGATTCAGTATATTGTGCACCCCTCTGAGGATCAGCTTTCTATTGCAGTTTATCCGTGGTCAAATCTATTTCCTTGTGTCACAGCAGAGTCATGGCTCTGACATATACCTCTGTGCAAAGCTAGAGAATATTTCCTATGAGCTCTGCAACTCCAGGATTAGTATTTTGGGATAAGCATTATGGAGATTTGGCAATGAGAATATGCAAGAAAATATTTTTTTCAACTACCACCTTATATTCTGTTGCTTAGACCTAATCAAAATTTTTCTGTGACTGCAGCACCAAAATGCCAGGTTTCCTACAGGAGTTTCAAGGCTAAGTTAGTGCCTCAATTTCCAATACTACTGTGTTTCACACAATTTGCTTCAAGTTGTTGCATTTTCTGTCTGAGAAAATCTGCATTTTTAAGAATGATTTCTCATTCTGCTGTGTTGATATTCTACAAAGAGCTGGCCCAAGCAAAAAGCAGGCTTTCAAGAAGTGGAAACTGTTAATTCAATGACATTTCAGGTAGCCCACAGAAGCACTAAACTCTGCAGAATTTAGCAGTGCAAAGGTGGCCAAAGTGCCAACTTTGGTTTCCAGTTGTGCATTTCTCACATAATCCCCACATCTGCAGCTCATGCTGTTTGACACTTTAAGGACAGGCCTCCTGATGCCATCTCTAGGTACTAAAGGTCTTCAACCTCTCCTTTTCCTCCAATTATTTCTACATTTTTTAAGGCAGAACTATAATGAGTATATCCCTTGCAGCACATTCCTTAATGGAGCAAGCACAGTCACACAAACAACCCCTTGAAGATATTTGCCTCTAGTCTTTGATGGGATACCTTGTCATTGACAGGCTGTGTTTTTTCAAGCATTGTGCACATTGTCAGGTTCTATCACACTGTCTCTGCCCATAACAAAATAAAGCCTGGAAAGTGTGAGACAGGGGTTGAAAATACATTAATATTTGATTTTTTTTTTTTTTAAAAGCAAAAAGGCATTCAGCTTTTCATAATTTTCTTCACCTGCTAGCCAGGTTGACTGACAAATCTCTATCCAGCCTGTTAGTTCTTTATTGTTATGTCTGTGGTTTGTCCTGCAAGTCTCATTAATTCTCCTGTAATAATGACATTACCTTGGTTCAGTTCCTCTCATGAACTTTGCTTTTTTTTTTTTCCTAGCAGAGAAAAAAACCTGTCTTGTCTGCATCAGTTCCTGTACATTTAAAATGAATTAATGTTCTGACACCAAATAGCTTTTAAAGAGAAGTCTGATGTAATCCACATCATGGTATTAATTCAGCAGAAATTAAATGCACTGGGCATGTCCTGTTTAAAATGGGAAAAGATATTGAAAGAGGAGCTCAGCTCCTGCTTAAAGAATCTGTTGCATACATATAAAGAATCTGTCTGTCTTCCATCTAGAGTAGATCATAAATCATCTAGCAGAAAAACCTGAATCACCAGTCTCTTTTATAGGATAAAAATGAAGTTATTTATAACTTTTCTGGGACATTTTGATCTGAGAGAGATGATTTTCACCTGCCTGGTGGCGGGATCCAAGGTCCTCTCTGTAGGGATGCCAACCCCATATTACACCACTAACCTTCATCTCCATTCATGCTTGATAGTGCTTAAAGAGTTAATAAATGCAATGGGAATCTTTTCCATTTCACATATGTGAATTGATTTTTTGTGTCCCCAGAGTCTGTTCTCAAATAGCAACTGCTAATTCTCCCTCTTGGGTATAATCCTCAGACTCCACAGAAACTGGTAAACATATTCAGATGTCTAAAGTTGTTTTCCTAGGGAACAAAAATCACTCTTTTTTTCTTTGACATCCCATGGCCTTACTGCTGCTTCGTGACATATTGATTAGTCTGTTTACATTGTCAGCAAAACAAGGTCTTGAAAGAACTCCCATTTTTAACCTGTAGGCCTTGCCTTTGGGTTGTATCTGCATACAGGATAGTTCATTAGCCTGTAACTGCAGATTTTAATTTTATTTTTTTTCTGCCTGGAAGTAATCTTTCCCCCATTTCTCTCACAAAAAGCTGTATTGCTGATATTCTTCTGAATTTAAGTACTTTCCAATTGTCACACAAGGTGTGACTATATGTGGTGAGTATATTTTAACAAAATTTTTTGTTTCCATGAGAAAGCTCACAATGCACTTGTTTTAAATAATATTTTTTTCCCCAGAACAAGTTTAAACTCATTGCTTACAGCTGCCTTTCCCTGTTAGAAAGCATAATTGTTACTGACAATTCTTACAATCTATGAAAACATTGGAACAAGTGGTAGAAGTATGTCAAGAACAGAAAACAGTCCATGCAGGTATCTGACAGATAGAAGTCTATATTTGGTAAACTCTGCCAATCAGTGAGTAAATTGTTCTTCTCCTATGTACAAGGCCCATTCCAAGTCCTCTTATCACTGTTTAAAATGTTCAGGGTCTTCCTTTTTTTTCCACATGAGTACTAGAAAAGAATCAGTACTACTAGTAGGTTTGTATGTTGACTCATTGGAGGGAACTCTGATCTAGATTAAAATTGCTATTGATGCTTTCTTTTACCCAGAAGGTTTTACAAAACAAAGATAGCAGACATCTTGGAGAAAAAAAAAACCCCACACTTTTAAGAGCAAATCTTGAATATTCAATATAAATTATCTTACAATTAATTTTAATAGCCTCAGTACAAGGGAACTGGAAAATAATGGTGGCCGTATTTGAGAAGTGTACAGAAAGGAGTGTACAGAAAAACGTTTGAAGTTTTATTCTTATTTTCATTTCCAGAGGAGCACAAGGCATGGAAGAATGTGTTCATCCCTCAGATTATTTATACAAGCAGTGCTAAGGTTCCATAAATCTTGAAAAAACATGTTCTACTAAAAGGAAGAAGTCTTGGGTTGGAGTTCCTGTGGCAGCCAGAATGCAGAAGAAATGTGTGGAAGGTTATGGACATGTTTGTGCCCAACAATCATGTCAGCAGAGCAGTATAAGGTTTTTCTGTGTTAGCACAGGCAGGGCATGACAGGAGCTGTCTCTGCTTACTTTTGCAGCTAAATTCACTGTCAGCAAGTGCTTGCACAGCCTTTCCAGCTGGATTCTGTTAAAAAGAATAATTTCTGCCTCAGTTAGCCTAGGCTGATTGATCTGCTGCTGAGAAAAGGATGGGCAGAAAAAGGGAACTGTGGCTGCTTGTGAGTGGTTGCTCCAGGTTATCCACTGAATTCACAGTTTTTAACCAAGTGATGAGTCTATTTCTGCAAAGTGCTGCAGGCTAATTTTTTAACTTTTCTTGGGGAACCACTGTGCCAGAGTTCAAACTTGGCAATTGCTTGCAGGTATTGCTGTTGTTGAGCTCATTTCTTGTTGTCTTGTGTGCCTTTATCACACCAGGAACTGTGGCTATAGCCTGCCTATGCCTCATTTAGCACCTAAGTCACCACTTAATGTCTAAATTGAGACAATAGGCACTGACCTCTTATGTAAATCATAATCTTTCAAATGTTAAAAACTTGCCCTCCTGAGAAGCCTGGAAGTAACTAAAATAGGTGCACCTGGGTGGTTTTGTGTGCCCTATGATTATGAGTTCCTCTAAGGAGCACTCAGGAGTGTTATTGACTGTGATCCAAGTAGCTAGAATAATGTGTTCCTTTTAGAGCTTTTTATCACACAGAGTTTCAAATTATTCACTGAACCTACTGATCCTTTAAAACCAGGTTCCACTTTCAGTTTTAAACAAAGGTAGCTAGACAGCAGCAGAGACCAACAATGTAACAATACAATTTGGGTGCTGTGAACTCATGCCTTTGTTCTTCCAAACTGATGTACTGAGGTGTAGCTGAATTCTGTTTAAAATAAAACTAAATGAAAATTGCATTAAAAAATATCAACCCTTTAGATCTGGCTGAACTGAGCACTGTGGAACCTCATCATTATGAATGCACTACACACTTTCCATAATTATGATATGAACATTTATCATAATTATTTTTAAAAAATTTGTTCACAATGCAAGGGACTCAAAATGAGTTTGCATGAGTGAAATTCATTTTGTCGTAAGGTTAATTTACATGAAGACATTTGACTGCCATAACAACAATCATGTTCTCAGAAAACAATCAGTACATTTTACCTCTTTCTATTAAGTTTTTCTACTCACCTGTGGCAGCAACACAGTTTTGAGCCTTCAGATTGACAACAGAGACTTTGGCCATTTGAACTTGGAGAGGCAGCATTTAAATTGTGGATCTTGGAGTACTTCCAAATGCCTGGATCCAAGAGTTCTCCCAGCTAATATGTCTCCTGTTGGACATGGCCTTACCCTGATTTGTCCATCACATCTTGGCTTTCAGTGAAGGCAATCCACATACACTCACCAGACAGGAGACAGGACATGCTCTAGTCACCGCCCAGCTCTAGATTTTACCTGATGGTGCTCTGTTATCCAGGTATTCCTCTGTTGGTTCCTTTCCACCGTGCCCTTCTCTTTCCCTGACCACATTGCTCTTCTTATCCACCCAGCTCCAGTCTAATTTCCTCTAGCTCCTCTACTCTACTCCTCCCAGCTGTTGTGTCCTCCTGTAGCCAGTTTTTTTCCAGGTGCTCTATCACTTCTCAGGCCCTTTCTGCCCCCTCTGTCCCTCATACACATTTTCATATTTTATTCTTTCTTCCTTTCACCAACATTTTCAGAAGCTGTCTCAGATTCTTTTATTGCCTTGTCTACACTGTTTTCTCAGTCAGTCCCAGTTCTTCCTGGTGTCTTCTCTTCAGCCCCCCTCCACTGCTATTCCTGAACTCTTCTCCCTCTTTTGCAGTCCCAGCATTTCCTGGTCTCCTTTTAACCTCTGTAGGTGCCCAGTTCTCTCGCTGGGACTGGTATGATATCCCAATTCTCACCTTCTTGTCCAGCTTGTCAACCTCCCTTTTACACCTCCCTAATTATTACTCCATGATACACCTTCTGCCTTCATGGACGGTGATCCTGACAACTCATATTAAGGCTTTGTTTCCCTAACAAATGGATAGATAACATTCTTTTCTTTTTAATATTGAAGAGATGATTCTTTGTGACGTATTGGCTTTTCCGTTTATGTTTACTGGTGTAACTCTTATAGCTTTTCCCCCAATCAGTGCTACACAATGAAAAATAAAATGGCCACTTTCTAGCTGTTGCTTCACTTTTCTTCTAGCCAACTAGGTTGAAACCATGCTCCACAGACTCCAGTAATTTGTCGAAATCTCTGATTTTCACTCAGAGAAAAAAAAATCTGCAAAACTGCTAATACTCTTCCATGATGCTGAGACAGTAAAGAAAATTTAAGGTGATCAGGAGTCCCATTTTGTGAATTCAGTCAGGGCACAAATGGACACTGTCATGCCACTGACCCTCCCAGGGTCCTTAAGCTTTTTAAATGTTGAAGCCATCTTCAACTTAGCTCATTTAAGCATAGTCCATTCTGAATTATAGTTTTAGGGAACACTCCTATGGGGTTATATCCATGCATTAGAAGCTGTAAAAATACCTGCAAAGACAGCTCCAGAGTGCTGCCTTCTGGACAGGAAAACTTGTGGGTTTTGACAGTGATTTCCCAGTTATGGCTTTCTCTTTTAAGAGTAGTAGGTCTCTATGTCCTTACCAAATTAAATACTGTGCAAATCTCTTTGAATGACACAGAAGTGTGGAGTATGAATTTAATTGTTCAAACCAGGACACTAATTTGATAAAAACCACAGCAAGAAGCCCAGTTTGCAGCATTTTGCAAACTGAGGTCTGAAATTTGTGCCAGTCACAGAGGATGAAAGAGAAATATGAATTAAAGATTGTACCAGTGTTTTCCAAATACATGGGAATGTATTTAGGATGATCTCAGCACATCTCATCAAATGTCATACTCTACAACTCTGAAGAAGTTTTAAAGACTTAAAGGTCAACATCATTTTAAAACCTGCAAAAAACCCCTTGGCTCCCTCAGCCACTCCACAGAAGGCTGTGCTCCAGACCCTCCACCAACTCCACTGCCCTTTTCTAAACACACTCCAGCACCTCAGTGTTTTTCTTGTCATGAGTGGCCCAGGACTGAATACAGGATTTGAGGTGAGGCCTCATTAGTGCCAAGTACAGGGGGACAATCCCTGCCCTGGTCCTGCTGGCCACACTATTGCTGATCCAGGCCAGGATAACATTGTCCTTCTTGGCCACCTGGGCACATTTGGCTCATGTTCAACCACTGTTAGCCAACAACAAGTTGCCCCTGATTTCTTGTCTGACTTTCCTCCTCAAACAGCAGCTGAATACTCAAAAAACCACCTGGAAATAAAGAGTACAAATTCTTTTAAATTAAAGTATACAGTACTATTTATACCAGAAACCACAAGGGAAGAAAAAACCCCTCACATATGTCATTTAACTCATTCAAAGGCTCACAGGATTCACTATGCAAAAACAGGGAAGGAAAGGAATGGGAAAAACAGATGTACTCAGAAGGTATTGGAGTTTCTTGGAGGATTGAGAAAGGATACTATACAAGGTTTTTATACAGGAAAAAAAAAAAAGAGAGAAACATGCAAATGAAAGAAAATAGATACTAATATAATGGGAGAGTAATTTCCTTTGAAATGAATTGGTAGAAAATGCTAAGTTGAAAAGCTTATAGTAGGGCTAAAGTTTCTTTGTGGAATGCTTCAGGATTCTAGCAGAGAAATTGAAATACAATATTGTGTTTGAATAAGCGATCTCCACCTCCAGGTGTCTGAGTTTACCAGAAACCATAGCTCCCTTGGGAAGTTGTGCTTAGAAGGCTGACTTCTGGGTAGGCTCAGTTCTGGACTCGATGTCGTGCTCTCTCCTCTCTGATGGTACAGCTTGGGAAGTGTTGGTACTTCAGGCAGCATGCTCTGTAGGAACACAAAATGAAGATTTCCATCTTCAGAAGAAGCTGTACTTCACAATGCTCACCATGTTCTCTTTCGTAAGAGTGTCCTACCATATGTGGGTAAGAGAAAAATTTTAGCCTTTTAAGTTTAAAATGTTGGTTAATATCCAGATTATATTTCTTTTTCATTGCCAGAATTTCCAAAACAGAAGTCCTAAGTTTCAGTTAAGACTAATTGTGAGCATGTGGCAAAGCACCCTGTGAAAACATTTTGTACTGGCCAAACAGGGCTCTGACATTGTGGGATTACAGGTCTGTAGCAGATCTGGCAGAGGCAGTGGCAACAAAGCATACCATGCTTGCTTTTCCTTGCTGCCGTTCTGGAGTGTGACAGCCTTGGAAAGTCAGGCTACATCTATTTCCTAGCCCTTAATAGAAGATGCCATTAAGACATCAGCTCCTGAGGAGGGAGGTGACGCAGACCTTGTGCAAAGCACTGTTGGGAAGCCTCTTAAATGAATTATGGAAGTGGAAACTTCTAACTACTATTGACAAGCTATTGAAGTCAAGATACTACATGAAGCCCGTCCCACAAAGCATTACTGGAGTGTCCTGGGACCCACAGCACAGGAGACAGTACACATTAACTGTACCAGCAGTACCTTTCACCAGCAAGGGGTGAAAGGATGGGCTGTGCTTGGTGATAAAATATTATGAAAAAAGATCATTCTCAGGTTGGACACCTGCAGTGGATGGATGCCTGCCAGCTTTGGTCACTCTGCCTGTAGCTCATTTTCCCCATTTTAAATAAGGAATACTTAAATAAGGAAAAGGATCATTGAAACAAGGTTAGGACTTATGTCATTCTCAGTCACTCTCAGTGACAATGGTGGGAACATCACAGGTTCATCAAGTACAACTTTTTGTGTTCAGTTTGGGTGAAATGTGCTAAACTAGGTTCCTCTGAATGACAGAAAGAGAAACGCTGAATATCCAGCTACTGCCCAACACAAGGTTCAGTGCAAAACTGTGTGTCAGCATGTAATTAAAGATTTATAGTGGTTCATATGAGGAAGGGGCCATAAGGACACTTTAGAAACTTCGGAAGTGTTCAGCTTTGCACCTTGCACATTTTTAACACAGCTATTTTTTTTCAAGTCATCTTGAATTTCAGCACAGTAGCAGAGAAAGCAAATGAGCAAAGGCTGCTCCTGACAAGACTGTCCATCTGTCATGGTTTTTCCATGTAATAGTGTTAGGAGATGTCAGCTGTCACTTGCAAGTGCCCGTGTGCAAGTTCAGCTGCCCAAATTTATCACAGCAGGTGACAGACCTAGAAAAATTAATCCAAGGCTTTGTTTCTAACAGCTGCCACAGCTTTGGATGCAGCATCTACCCTCTGTGTGACTGACTCACAACATTACAAATTACAAAATGTAGTTGGGCAGCAAATAAACCTCAGCCAGCTCCGCTTCCATGGTGCAATTCTCCTCAGCCAGCTGGGCACACACTTTTGCAACAACCAGTTTCTCAAGATACTTTGCTGAGCTTGGCAAGATCACATGTAAGGCATTTTCTTAGACTTCCCCATGAAAGTTTTTTTCAGATGAGGTGTGTCACCTTATCTGGGGGCTCTCATGTAGATTATCATGCTAACCCTGAACTTTCAAGTTAAAGGGATGGTTTTTAAGGCAACAATTAATGTAGCCAGAGTAGGGAATACCACAGAGTAAGATGAGCATAAATAGCCAATATACTTGTGTTCAATCTGAGCCCCTTGTGGTCCCAGCTACACTACTTAATGGAGAAGCAAAGGATACAATTAGCTTTTAGAACATGTGCTCTTAGTGCCAGTGTTTATTTTTGAGTTAGCATCTGTTTTTCTTTATTTCAGCTGAACATAGATCCCTTAGGGCATAAACATCCAGATGAATTACAAAGTACGACTTTTTGATGCTTGACAAAGAGTATCCTGTGAATTTAAGTTGATAAAGTTTTACTATCTATTTTACATTTTTGGAATTGTCTCTATATTATTTGTATTGCACTCTTCTATGTTCTTCTCTTAATTTAGAAAGAATTCTCTTTGTAACAGGCAACAGCAATGTCTGATCTTATCTTTTATCAGCTTTCATATACAAAGTAGCTTTTGTGCCCTAATAAACCTTTCCAATAAGCTCACTCACTCTGTGAAGGGATAACTGGAGAGAAAGAAGCAAAATAATAAAGAAATGAGTGAAAAGGAAAGAAGACAAGAAATGATTAAAAATGGAAAAATATTTTTAAATTATTCCTGAACTAGTTATGAATTATTATTTCCTGAAAGGGTCTGTTTTCCCTTTTTTGATACTTTATATTTTGTGGCTTCCTGCGTGTTTGTACAAGGTTGTGCAAAGGTAATCTCATGAGATGGAGCACCAAGTAGCTTCCAGAATTTGCTTCTGTAATAAAGCTTCCCAAAGCTCCACCCTCACACAGCTCTCTCTGAACTGGAGTTGTGTCCTTAATGTAAGCCTGAATAATGACTGAGGCATGCTTGTGTCAAACTCTGCAACCTTTCTCAGCTGAGGTCCTGGCTTTGTTTTTCACTGTTCAAAACCAGATCAATAAGCAGCTTACCTCTGTTAGATAACAAGAGATGGACTATGACCTCCTCTCTCTTTCCAGGCTCCAAGCTCTTATAATTCTTTTAAATTAATTTCAAGCAATCTCTTCTCCAAGTCACCATCTGCTTTATGCTCAAAGTGTATAAGGTCCCATTAGAGCCCATAAGCTTCAGTTTCATGCATCCCTTATGCCTTTTTACCAAGGAAACACAGCTGTTTCTCTGCTCCTTTCCCTCCTTTCCCAAGGAGAAAAAAGCCTGAATATTTCAGTTTCTCACCACATGTAAAGGTCATACTTACAGATTCTCTTCTACAATACTTACTGTTGGGAAAAATGCAAAAACTGTAAAATCTGGCCACAAATGATGCAAGTACAAAGAAGTCATGACACTTTTTCTGAATTTATTACTTTTTCTCACTTTTCTACATTATTCTCATTGTTGATATGATTGTTTGATACTGTTGGCATGTTGGAGTTGAATATTTTGATGTTACATTTGCAACACCAGTTTGCATGAATTGTCTTGAAGAAAGCTGCCTAATACTCTAAGCAGAGACAGCTAACTGAAAAATATACACTCAATTTCATGTGTATGTATTCATCTGAGAGAATTCACCATCGTTCAAGACATGGTACAGAAAACTGGGGATTTTTTTGGTGAAAACATCTGACAACCAGAAGGGGACTTCCTGTGGATTTCAGGCATCAAACCCCTTCTGTTGGTCGGTGCTTGGATGGACTTTGACTTCAAGAGCCACCACACACCTCAGTGCAAAGCCAGAAACTTTATCATAGTGCTGAGAGCCTAAGCCTGCTCTCTGAGATGGCAGTTTTCCAACTTACATCAGTAACAAGGCAATTAGGAACCAGACAAATTTATTTATGTGGGTTAGTAAAGAGTTGTTATGTGTGATAACTTTCCCACTGGAACAGCTTTTGAGATAGCTGCCAAATGAAAATGGAATGCTATGATATCGTGTTTATTTATGCATCTGTTATCACTGCTCTTATTTACATGATCCTGGTAAAGTTTTCTGTGTTTTACAGTGCAGACACATTTTTATTTCACGTTTGAAGCATTAAGTTCATATCGATGGAGATAAATGGTAAAAAAGCCTTCTGTTCAGCCCTTTTGAACAGAATATGTGTGTTCACACGTTTCTCACAAGAGATGAGAGTTCACAGAACTTCAGAAGCTCTGTGTGCCCTTCTGGTCTCATTTCAAATATCAGCCTCATGTCATTCCATTCTGATTCCTATCCATGTCTGCATCCATACTCCACCTCCAGCCGGTGCCAGGAAGGTGAATGGAAGTGAGATATCAAAGCTATCGGGTAGATACTGCAACTTGTTTAAGATGAAAACTTTAAAACTCTTGGAAAGGAGTTATGTCAAAAGAACACAGCAGAGATTTATCTGACAAGGGTGATGGTGCCAGCTGAGAGACATATTAGGTCATGCACAGCAAGCCCTGAATGCCATCTAGACTGCTCTTAGGTTCCACAGTTCAGGATAAACCTCACAGAATAAGCTCCACTGGACAGATATCCATAGTTTATATAGTCTAGTGAAGAAAAGGCTGAGGAAGGATACAATTCCTCTGTTAAACTGCTTCAGTGGGGTAGATATTACAGGAAGATGAAACATTTATGCAAAAGAGGAAAGCTGGCATAAGATCAAATGCACAGATGTCTAGTCCTAAAGTCCATTCAGCCTTTTGAAAGGGTCAAAACAAACAGTTTGAAGATCGAGTCATACCACATTATGAGAGAAGCTGAAATAATAGGTTTTCTGAGGAAAGCAGAAAATGGAACCTATTAGGCTATTGACTCATTCCAGAACGATATTTTCAGATGGTTCTGGCACTGGTAATTGATTTTCTCTACAGCATTATTTATCATCTTATGTTCTAAATGGTTTCCCACAGTTTAGTGGGAAAATTTTATGACTAAATTAAGGGTGCCTTGTTTTAGACAGAATAAAATAACAGTAGTATAGCATTGCATTGTTTTAAAAAAGCAAAAAACACATCCTTTTGGCTCCAACATAGAAGAGAAAAAATGTCTACAGTATATCAGATTTTCAAATATGCACGTGTTTTTAATGTTCTTGAGCAAAAAGGCATATAAGTTTGTCATATATTATTTCAGCAAGTAGCTATGAGATTTGCTGTTTAGATTAAGATAAACTGTAAATGTAAAGATCTAACAGGGTTATTAAAATTTGCCACCTCTGTTTCATCATGAAAAATCCCAAAACTTGGCTTATGAACAAAACCTTGGCTGCTAAAGTGCAGTGTGCATCAGATGACTGGTTCCTATGAAGATTGCTTTTCATACAGAGCAACTTATTGATCTGGGAATTTCCCTAGAAATTTTCAGCATGAAGGCATTTCTAAGATTTATTTTTTTATTTTATTTTTAAAGATTATAAATGCTCCTTATGCAGGGTTAGCTCCAGCAGAATCCAGGTGTGAAGTCCCTGTCCAGGGCCTGTTTCACCCTCAGAAAGGGACAGAGCTGCATGGTGGGAAAGGTTGAGCTCTGGTTTGGCTGAAGACGTTTCAGGTGCCCAGTCAGGGCTGGGAACAGTCAGCTTTGGCTTTGTGTTAGTGAGGGCAAGGAGAAGATCCCTGTAGAATGAAACAGCTGGATTTGAGTACCTCATTTACACACCATTTGCATATTGGGGGGCTGCTGAGGACTAGGCATGCTAGATATGCTCTGACTGTGTGTCTTTTGGTTTCCTGTCATCTGCAAGAGAGATCCCTCTAAAATGTAAACTGAAGTACAGTTAAGTGGTGACAACTGGGATAATTCCTCCAAAAGCACATCCCTGATGTGAAATGGAACACAAACACAGACTTCCTGCATGCAGGCACCTGTTGCTGTCATTTGTAGGAACTGAAGAATGTCTAAAGTTTTCTTTTCAAATTTAGAATAAAGTGTTGGTATTCCTTTTCTCTTTGCCCCATATTCTGTGAGTTATCCACATCCTGAATCTCCATCTGATGCCAGAGGTGTGGAGGTTTGTGAGCAGCAGCACCTGTTTCTGCTCTGTGCCTTGGAGTGAGCATCAAGCATACAGGAGAGCACCTGGCATGACTGCTTTGTCACAGAGGCAGGATGCTGCCAAATAGGTGACATTGCCAGCAGGGCATGAAATGACATGAAAGCAGGCCAGTGTGCCTCTGGCAGATGCAACAGCTACAGCTCATGCAAGAAAAAGGGGAAACACAGATCTAGGAACATTTTTCACTGAATGAACTACCTCATTCAGTAGTATTTGTTTATCAAAAAAGGAATCACAGGGAAGGTGAGAAAAGCTCCAGTTTAACACTGAAGTTGAGCCCTCTGCTGCCAAGGAAGGTGGCAACAACAACTACCAACCACACCTTCTCATGGAACTCTGCCCCCATGCAGAGGGAATACAAGGAGCACGGCACGTGAAGAGAAGGTGCTTGAAGAGTGCACATTTCATGGAGGAGTGATTTGAGATTCTGCTTTTGTTTTAAAAACTGCTCCATTCAATGTAAATGGAAAAGAAGCCCTCAAGGATGAATCCAGGAACCCAAGGATGGTTCCAGCTTGGATGAAGGCTCCTCCAGCTGAATTTGTTCAGATGAGAACAACTACCTTGTACTGAGGCCAAAGGGAGTTCCATGTGACTGTCTCCATTGCAGTGAGGAGTGAGCAGGGCTGACTGGCTCAGCAGTGCTGCCCAGGCTGTGTAGTGCAGCTGGTGTGATTGCTGACTGCAGCTCACTGTCTCTGCCCTGCTCCTTGCTGCACTCTGTGCAGGGACTGCAATCTTCCAGTGTGGGGCACTCACTGCTTGATGCACACCTCTCTGGATGGATGCAGAAACAGAGCCAGACAGGGCTTGAGAAACTTCCCATCAAACACAAGTTTCGAAACCTTCTGGTTTTGGTGGGTGTGGAGTAAAGGCCTCAGATTCATGCATTTGGCTGTTGCAGCCTAAGTCCTGCCAAGCCTTTCTTTGGATGGAAACTTTGTTTTTTAAAAGCATACTTGACTGCCCCCATCCAGTTCAATGGACTTGGTAACAATGACTCCAGCAGAGGTTTGGAGGGACAAAGGTGCTTGTGGAGGAGAATATCGATCATTACAGGAGACATGAGCTCACCCTGCTCTGCTGGCTACCATCACTTTTAATTAGCAGCTGCAGTCACACAAAATCATCAAGAGTACATCTGACTAATTTATAGAAAGCTCATCTTAATAGAAATGTATGACTGAAACCATGTAATTTGGTTAGGTGCCCATTTTAGCTGTACTGCTAATGCAAATACTGTGAGGAAAGCTAAATGCAGAGAGACAGCAAAAGAAAATGTAATCTCTTGCTAATCAGATGGAATTTAACAATCTATGGTAGGTTTTTAGTAGCTTTTATTTCTCAGCCACTTAACTAGAGCAGTGCTCTTTCACTTTTTATTAGAAACTGCAGGCATTCTTCTGTCAGACCTCTTGAGAAGACCAGGAGAAAGCAGCTATTATCCTTCATGATAAATGGAAATCTTGGAAATCTTGTCCTTGATGGATATTCAGGCTGCTAATGAAGTCAGTAGAACTTTGAGGCGGAATTGTAACACCTCTTTCTTTGGTAGTCCAATATAATTAGGGGTGAAGTAATGGAGAAAGGAGAACAGTGAAATTCTGTAATGCCTACAGCACCCTGTACTCAGATTTCACACGAATAAAAGATGGCTTGCTTTCTATTCTAGTGGGGAAAACCCTCTAGTTGCAATATGCTGCAAGTGAGGAACAAACTATATAAGCATTGAAAACCTTGGTTTAAACCTACTTACTTTCATGAATTTTCAGAGCTGTCTGTCACTTTTCTCCAGTAGTTCTGAGGCTGTAAATATAGGTATTTATAAAATTGAAGTGCTTGTCACAACATAACCCATTGAAATATACACTATAAAACTTTGGGAATGAGAAAAAGGAAATCAGCCAAATTTATTTTTCCAGATGGAAGAAAATCAGGTTCTTAAATCAACACCTAAGTGACATGAAAACTCGGAAAGGAGAAGTTAGTTCCTTCATTTTTCTTTCCAACTGCCTTGATGTTAGGCTTGGAATCCCACCTGAAAATACCAAGGCTTCAGGTTTTTGTTTTGTTGGGGGTTTTTTTGGTTTTATTTTAAGTGGCATTTTTAGGATTTTGGGTCCAAATCAAAATGATAGAACTCAGTAGATATATGTGTGTGTGTGTGTGTATATATATATATATATGTACACATAGGAGCACAAGACTGTGACATAGAAAAATGTTCCAGAATAATTTTATTTTCCACTTTTTACCCTCTCAGGTTGCCACCAATGGATCCTAGGGGAAGACTCCCAATAACTGTATGTGTAGAAAGCTTGGGTCAAGGTGCATCAAGAGCGTATGTGTTCTCCATCTACTCTGGTGTGATTCATTTTCAGGAAAGGGTGGAATTAGGTTATTAGTAGAAGAAAAACTGCACAGGAGAAGAACAGCTCTCCAGTCTTCAGAAAGAATTATGTGGGTTTTTTTGCTTTGCAGAAAGAGGTGGATCCAGAGCTTTGCTTTCTTTCGGACCATTTGCGGCTCTAAGTCTGATGACCCTAATGTTCAACTTCACTTCCATTCCCACTGGAGGCTCTGGCTGGCCAAATGGACAGACTCTTTATGCTCATTGCCCATAAATAAATCTCTAGACAATATTTTCTGTGTTGAGAATTATGTTCAAGTGGATTAACTCCTTATGTGTGCCAAGACTTTATTTCCACTGAGACTGTTATTTCAGTGTTACTAACAGACACAGCTACTCTCAGATTTATCTTGACAGTTAAAAATAACCAAATGAAAAGCAGGGGATGGCTTAGAAAACATTCTAACTTCTCTTTGCTTGAGTTTGATTTATTAACCTTTTTAGAAGTCATTACCTTGCTTATTTTCCCTGGCATCCCCTCAGCAGCCCAGAGTTTGACTGCTTAACCTCACAAGGCCAAAGCTGTGTGCACAAGTGATATTATTCTCTCTTGTCCTCTTAATTTCTTCTTGCTCCTCAGGACAATGACTGTTCACACCATTGATCCCCCCTGCCCTGATTATTTTCAGTTTCTCTATAGCCAAGATGTAAGCTTGAGCAAGTTTTACTGGTAACGGGGTGGGGTTGAGGAGCCTTTTACACACAGTGATCATATTTAATAAAGTTCAGCCATCAATAAAGTATGAAGAATCTTTTTAGTAGTGTGATCTCTTTTTGTAGCGTGTTGTAAAATGATTTTCTGAAAACCTTGAAACCCCTTGCTTGTTAGTGCAAGCAACTTTGGCTGGCCTCTCACACTCTGGAACAGCTGACAGTCTTTTAATTTCCATGCAATAGTTTTGTTCTCCAGTGCAATACAGCCTGCTTTAAGCTGAAAGCGTTTTTCCCCCCTAGTGTTAAAAGATGATGAAAACCAGCAAACAAAAAGACTTACTATATGGTGCTAGTGACAACCCATTGTCCACAGTCCCTGTGGGGACTCTGTAGTGGTGGTAATGGATAATCTATGAGTTCCAGGCTGCTAGAACACTTTTGGTCAGAGTGCCATTGCTGCAAGCGCAGGCATGTGCTCACACATGCCAGGAGCCAGCACTGGTGTATTGATCCAACATTAACAAGTGCAGACATCTACCAGGCATCACAGATGAAGTATTCAGCACACAACACCAGGGCTGCATTTACACATTGAAATTTCAGCCCTCTTAATTAGTCTGATAGGCCTCAAAATGTCAATCAGTACCCAGGAGGCTTTTTGAGCCTCACGGCGGCATAGAGACGACAGACCTAAGAAGAATGTTTTCTTCATCTGAATTAGCCAAGTGACTCTGAAAGGTTTTAAGACAAAGTGTCAGCAGTGTTACAGCTATTGCACACTAATACCCTTTAATCCAGATACACTAATGAAGTGTATATATTCCAGGCATTGATTACCTGGTTTACCTACATGAGGTTGCAAGATATCTTCTGGAAAGTAACAGCAAGGACTTTAGAAAAATCATTAGTGTTAATAAACCTGGGGGAGAAAAAACTCTGGGAAAAAAAACCCAAAGAAAACCTTAATTATTTTTTAAAAATTAAGATATAAACAACCTGATGTGTTTAATAGTGTCAGCTAAGCTACCTATTTTGTAAAGCTAGTTGCAAGGGTCAGAGTTCCATTTACAATGTGGTCCAGAATCAAAGGCAATTATGTATACAAAGTTCTAGTACACCATGAGTCACTTCAGGCTGGGTTTTCAAATGTGTTTCACACCTGCAGGAATCTTTTGGGGCATTTGGAAAGACATATGCAGATATCCAAGAAAAGGATGCCAAGAGGGCACCAGTTAGGAAGCTGGATAACTCTCTTGGCCCCACTTTCTACATTTCTGTGCCTGAAATAATGCTGATCAGCATCTCATGGGAATGGAAAGTCTGCTGGAAGTGATTATTAAACAACCAAAAAAAAAATCTATATAGGTGTCACTGCAGAGAAAACTCCTATGGAGTTGACAAAATTTTCCTCATCTCTCCTTTCACATGTCCAAAATTAACAGATTAAATTTCAGGACTGACTACATCTCTAAATTGATGGGAGACTCAAAAGTACATGAAAACAAATCTGATTCTAATCTCACCAAAAAATCGTTAAGCAGTTGTAAGTTAAATTATTGAAAAAATACAATGGCAACTATTCTTACTTACAGTATATTTTTGTATGGTTAATGTTCAGCAAGGATTATAATGAAATTCTGTGTACTTCATTAGAAGTTGCACTTTTTTTGCTTCCTCTCAGAAAGGGTGATGAGTTGCAGCTTGTGATTAGTCCCAAGGCTCACACCCCGATGCTGAATAAAATGCTGCCATCTTTTGGCTGCACTCGCCAGGAACAGGTAGAAAAATTGCTACAAGATTTTACTTTCAGAAAGAAAAGAAACCATTGCTACTTCTGCAGTAGTTTCTCCCTAGGGTATTGTTATTGGCCATACCCTATAATCCTTGTCCTCTGCCATGGACTGTAACTCCATAGGTGCTGAACAAAAAGTAGCTCTGTTTCCACCTAATGAAAAAAAGACCTAAACAAACAACCCAAAAGAAAACCCTCATCAACAAAAGTAAAGAACGAGAGTGGAGGGAGTAGATTCAAAGGAGAATTCATCTAATGGCAGAAAACCCTAGGATACATGGAAAAATGCAAGGCTTTGTTTCCTCTCCTTACATTCTGGAATCCAACACTTATTTCTTTTATGTTAAGTAAGGCTTTTCTACAGTACACTATGTCACTTCTCTGTCTCAGAGATCTGTAGCATGCTAGAGCAAAAATATGGTTTCAAAACACAATAATCCATAAATCCAGGTGATGTTTAAGCACTACCATTGAAATATTTGTTATTCTTTTGCACAAGAGTGAATAGAAAAAAAAATGTAATTGTCCACAACTTGTTAAAATGTAATTTCCAGTTGTATGCTCAGCAGCAGTTAACACCTGCCCAGTACATAAATATTTGTCAGCTCTCCTTTTACATTCTAATACTGTCAAGGGACTCAGTCTCTCAGAAAAACTAAAGCCTGTGCTTTGCAAGGATCATTGCTCATTAGGTTAAGGATTATTCCTGCATGCATATATCTGTATTTGAGGCTTTTGTAGAATTTAGTTTGCTAGTGGTTGTGTTGAATGTATCAGGCTTTGGAAACCTATCACTGATTTGCCTCCTGCAAGCATTCAGGGATCCTGTAAGGTAGATTGATATATTTTGAGACAGACTCAAAATAACACTCATCTGGAAAATGTACTCATTTTAAATATACATAACTCAGATTTATACAGATATTATTTCATACACATATATTTGTCTTGTTCATGTTTTTACCAAGCATAGCCTAATCTCGATCATAAAGGCTAAAGTTCACCTCTCCTACCACTGACTCTCTAAGTGAGCAAGAGATGTTCTCTCTCAACCCATATGTGTAGCTATATCCAAGGAACTTCCTGTTCCAGGAAGAAATAAATACTGTGCTGTGCTTCCATATTCCTGGCAGAAACCTGGCTGAGAGAATCTGTTCTTCCTTCATACCCCAGAGCCCAATCCCACTTTCCTCCCCTAGCACAGCTCAGTTTCTAGGATAACCACAAAGAGGAGATGAACTCAGTTCTGGGAAAATGAATCTGAATCAAACCCCAAAGAAATCCATTCTCTTTGATGCTCGAAGTCCAAAGACATGAACAATTTAGTGCTCTGCTGCACTCAAGTCATGTAATTGAAATGAATGGCAGAAGCTGTGGTGGTTGGCACAGTAGTAATATCTGCTTCTGGCATAGTCCTATTCTCTCAAGTCTCCACAGCCCATCAGCTGACAGGAGTTAGTTTCTTCACAGGTGGAACTCTGGAAAGTGATATAAGCAAAGCTGACTTTCAGAAACCTCAGAGTCCCAGTCCAGCTGCTTGAGTACCCATTAATATTTCCAACCTGGGTCATTACCCTGGATTAGGAGAGGAACTTTTGTCTGAGGACACATCCTGGACTATCAGAGCAATCCTGCCATCACATCTTGCAGCAGATCCCAGTGCAAGGGATGTGTTTCCTGGCCTTCCACTGGGTCACTGAGGGGACAAGGAAGGAAACTGGACTTTTCACATGGTGTTTGCCACACAGGTGTTCCCCTGACTGGTTTCCTCAGCCAGACAGTTCTACTGTGGATTTGCTGCTTATTGTTAAAGGTATAACACAGGCTTGGCAAACATTTGACTGAGATGTCTGTCCTTGTTTTCAGAAAGTGGCAATGCTAACTGTGGAACAAGACAAGTATTCCACAAATTGGTTTTTGCAGAATGTGAATGTTGATCTCATTCAATTATATTTTTGGCCAGGATTGTTGAAAAGCCTCCAAAGCATTCTCTTAGGGGTTTTTAATCACTAATGCCAAGAAAAAACAGCTGTCGTCTTACTAAAAAAGCTACTGAATTTCGTAAGAAACCTTGGTCTTACGTAACATGGCTGCTCCTGTTGGAAGTTTGTATTAAATCTGCTGCAAAACCTTATTCTACAACTAGATCTAAAGGGAAAGAGAAAGCAAATTAATATTTTACAAATGATGCCTGCTTAGAATATGTTTCTGAATGTGTAACACTCTGAAATACCAGTAACATGGTTATTAATTTTTTTTTCTGTATATTAAGCAGAAATTATGCCTTGCCTACATCTGAGATATAGATGTGAACTGTGTGGGCAAATGTTGATGGACAATTTATGTCAAAAGATTAATTTGATGCATAGATATATTTTTCATGAAGAATGAAAGTTAGTGTTAATTTTATAGGTATTTCATGAAATTGTGGGAGACTGTAGATTCCTAATTTTGGAATCAAAATGCTCTCTCAATTTCTCATAGAACAAAACTCATGGTTAGCATTGACCAAATAAACCTGACTTTTAATTTAATAAAAATAAAGAGACCATCAGTTTAGCTGCTCATCCTGTCTTCACAGACCAGCTGCAAAGCTATCACCTACTACAGCTTCACAAAAAACATGATTCAGAAATATGACAAACATTGCTTTTCCTGAGTGGAAGAAAATGTCATGGAGTTGTAATTTTGTGGGATATAATCTGATACATTTTTCTGAGAGAAACATTCTGAGAATGAAACTACCTTTGTCCTCCATTTGCACCAAATTTTTATTTTTACAAACAAAATTTCAGAGAAAAAAAAATCTTTTTATTAAGCTAAACAGAAATTTTATCCTGAAAATTGACTGTCACAATTTAGTCCCCCACTCCATCACAACAGGAGTGTAAGATTTGAGGCTTTACCTGAAGAAGGGTAACACAGGAAGACTAAGGAAATGAAAATTTGGGGGATATCCTAGGGGAAGAAAAAAGGTGGAGGTAAAGAAACCAAAAGACATATGAGAGATGCATTTCCAATCTCCACTTATATTTTTGACAAGAATGAAATCTGGGATACATTTTTCTATCAGAGAAGCATTTTGCTGCAGGGAATTGTAAGCAAGGCAGGAAGATTTCCAAAAGGATTTTCTTTTTTTCCCCATAAATATGGACTGGAGTTCTAAGTACATGAATTGGAAGTGATCAGAAAAATGACAATAGTGGAGCTGAAAATATTCTTTTTAAATTCTCTGAGATACCAGCTTATAAGAAGTTCAGTTTGTGTCACACTGGAAATCTTTTTACTATGCTTTGACAGACTGTGCTTTGCTTTAAAATGGATGAAAATAATGTTCATCTTCCAGAAAACAGAATGTGTTGATGGAAAAACTACCCCTCCATGACCAATTGCTAAGAAAGAGGAAAGAAAGGGACAGCACTTCAGAAAAATTGATTCTGCTCCTGACTTATATAGGGAACTGTACTAGCTAGTAATTTTGAGTCCCTAGTCAGATTTTTAAATATTAATTAAATTCTTAGAATGACGCAAAATGTGGCTCTTTATGTGTGTATAAATCAAATCAATATATCCACTGTTGGGCTTGTTGCACATTGTTCCATTTTAAAACCAATAGTTACTTCAAATTCATTTAACTTCTGAGACTTTCAGATTTACATAATTTGACTTTTTCTTTTCTTTGCTTAAATAAAAAAAAGCATCATATAGACAACCAGTAATTCTGAAGTTCTTCTTCTGAACTTCTCACATGTCAATTTTAGCTGGTGTCATGCTTGAAGCATCTTTAAATAAGTGAAAGCTTCTACAAATGAGATTTTTGATTGTCACAGTACTAAATTAAGCTGGACAGTAGAGATTTTAGGTAACAAAAAAGGAAAGAAACATAAAAACCGAACAACAAGCATCTCCTCTTACTAGGGAGATTATAAAAATTGAAGAGGGCAGCTGTCTGCTGTAAAATGCACCTTATCAGTGTTGAGAAATAACAAAACTGGTTTCAAGTGTATTAGCACAGGTACCTTCAGCAGTGAAAAGATGGCATCAGATATTTCAGGGTTGCACAGAACCAGCCTGGCCCAGATTGTTGGTGCCCAAATCTGTGTCTCTTATGAAAAGCTGCAATCAAGAATGCCCAGAGTAAATATCCACAGGATACAACTGAATTTCCCACTCTAATATAAAAATTGCTTTCCAACTACCAAATAACCTCCACACTGTGAAACAAACTGAAGACTCTTGCCAATCTTTCAATACATGTAATTTCATCCTCCTCTGTGATGACCTCTCATCCTTTTCTTCACCCAGTCTATTCTTCTGTACATCTAAATCTGATCTTGGTGGGCTCTACACATGCCTCCTTCCTTTTGCTGAAAAGTCTGCCAGTTGGAGGAAGCAAGCCTCACATCCAGTATGAAATGTATCTACTGTAAAAAACTTCATCTTTGATTCAAAGGAACAGCTAAGAAGTTATTAAGAAAACTAAGATGTAGCACTATGGCAAGAGCATGTTCAGAAATACAAAACAGCTCAGCACCCTACCTTCTCCCTGTGGCAGATCTGACATTTGTGTGCATTGCTAGCTTGGACTGACAAATTACTCAGCACTTTCCATTAACATTCCTGCTGGCAGGTCTTATAAGTAGGGAGATAACAGATTTCAGCTGCGCTGGACCTAATGCTAGAAAGAAAACTGCCTCACCCATCTACCAAATTACTGACAGGCTCTGACTGGGATCCTCTTGTCTCAACCACTGGTGGAGGGCAGGATGGCCAGACAGAACAAAGCTAGAGAAAAGTAGTTCTCTGCCTTCCTCATCTCAAGCAGTTTCTGAATAAGAATCAGGAAACTCACAAGTTTTGTTCCCTTTCTATTGCCCAGGAGAAAGCCTGGAAAATCAGATCCAAAAATGGTTTAGAGGTGAAGAGCTCTGGATTGGTGTCTTAGGCTTCTGCAGCCCTGTGGGTTTCGATGAGATGGATGCAAAACTCGAGGCACAAGAGGGACTGACATAAGAATTTGGGAAGCAGACATGGTTGATGAAAAGAACTGTTAGGTTATAGTATAACTATAAAGAAGCAGACATAGTAGAGGCTGTTAAGGAGGCTGTGTACTGTTTAGCATTAATTTCTGGGCACACAGTGAACAGATGTGTTTGCAAGAGCTAAATATGCAACAGAGAGCATCACAAATATTCCTCTCTGTTTCTGTCCCTTGAATGCTTACTCAGACACACATCTGAAGGTGTAGCCCCCCAGCAGGGCAATGCAAACTGAAGGTTGAAATAACCAGGCCTTTAAAAAGTCCATTTTGTCAGAGGGAGCCTTGATGATTTTTAATCTTTATTATTTGGCATATGGCAAAGCAACATTCCAAAATCCTTCTTGTCTCTGAGCCACCTTTACAGGAAACAAAGGAAACAGAAGGTGCCTCTGGGCAGGGCTGTGGTCCAGCTGTTTTCCAGTGTGAGTACTGGGAATGATGGAGCTAACAGAGTGAGGAAGGAGAGAGAAGTGCCTGTAAACTGTTTTTCTAGGGTATGTGCTTGCAATGAGGCAGGATGGAGAACATCTGTGGGGGACTTCTGTTGGGGAAAGGCTCTCCCAGCCAAATGCAAGTATGCAGAATGCAAACATGTAGAGTGCCAGACCTGTCTTCTGTAGTTCTTTGATCTTTTTTCCTCTGCTCTTTTATTTTCAATCAGCAGCTGCACTGAATATCTGTCTTCTGAGGACCAGTGTCAGCAGTGTATGCTGTGCCATCCTTTGGCTTCCATGGGAAAGAACAAGAGATGCCAGAAGTGGTTTGGAGGATGGAACTTGTGCTGTACACCAAGCTATGAAGCTTTCCTGTCCCTGGTCTGGCTCTGGTCAGCCCTGTTCTTTCGGGGTGGCAGCAGGTCAGAGAAATACATGATCTCCAGAGGGAACAACAACGTAAGCTTGCTTCCAGCTTGCATAAAAGTAAGGGAAGTTGGGTAAAGCTCTAATAGCCAACTCCATTGTTCCCACTCTGTCTTTTTGAACAAGATCCTTTTGCTGCCTCAGTTTCCCCTTTATTGCAGCAAAGAAAGATGTTCCTTTTACATCCCCCATTACACTGCTAAAGTGAGGCACACATCTGTGTTACCTGAAGTCTCTTGCCTTCTGGGGTAACTTCAAACTGTGTCTGGATTTCTGGGAGCTTTCCTGTGGCCTTACGTGCTGATGGCAGAGGACTCTGGGCATAAGTTGAGAATAGAAAGGCACAGAATCTTCTCTGGCAACTTCAAAATAATCTCTACTAAGCATTTATTCAAGAATGATAGAATCATTAAGGTTGTAAGAAACCTGTAAGATCATCAAATCCAACTGCTAAACCAGCACTGCCACATCCACCACTAAACTATGTCCCCAGGTGCCACATCCACACACCTTTGGAAAGCTCCCAGGGATGGAAAATCCATCAGTTCCCTGAGCAGCTTATTCTGATGCCTTTCACCCTTTCAGTGAAGGAATTTTTTCTAACTCCTGTGGCACAACTTGAGACCATTTTCTGTTGCTCTGTCATTGGTTACCTGGGAGAAGAGGCTGATCCCCACCTACTGCAGCCTCCTTTCAGGTGGTTGTACAGAGTGATAAGGTCCCCCCTGACCCTCATTTTCCCTAGGCCAAACACGCCCAGCTCCCTCAGCCGCTCCACATGGGACTTGTGCTCCAGACCCTTCACCAGCCTTGTTGCCCTTCTCTGGGCACACTCCAGCCCCTCGATGTCCTTCTTGTAGTGAGTGGCCCAGAACTGAACACAAAACTTGAGGCGAGTCCTCACCAGTGCTGAGTACAGGGGGACAGTCACTGCCTTGGTCCTGCTGCCTGCACTGTTGCTGGTATCAAGCAGCATGCCATTGGCTTTCCTGGCTGGGAACACTGCCAACTCATGTTCATCTGGCTGCTGACAAAGCAAAATGACAGGAAAAATGGTTTACATTCACCATAACCCTCAGGAAGAAAGCTACCATAAAGATAAACATTCTAGTCTACCCAGATATGCTGTGTGGTACTGTACTAGTCTGAAAGCAAACCAGTAGGAGATCCCAAGTCAGAAATACAATGTAATAGGAAAAATAAAATAAATGCAATAATACAGAAACACCTTCAGAGTCAGAACTACAACCTGACACCCTGCTGGTCAGGGTGCTGGTGGCAGTCCGATCAAATGGTGGCAGTAAAGCAGTCCTCTTGAAGTGATAGATGTGGTTCTGTTGAAGCAGTGGTCCTGTAGAAGGATTTGATCTTCCTCTGAAGATCCAGTGGTGGTTATGGAGCTCTTGTCCTCTGGGAATTCAGTGGGTAAGGGTGACTGGTGTTCCAAAACTCAGATTATATCCAGGTAGGAATGCCTGGTTCCTCCCCCTGGGTGGAGCATCTCACAGTGGGATGATGTAATTTTATCAGTCATGCAGTGAGGCTCGATGGCCCATTAACAGGACATGTTCCCCTGGAGGGAGGATGGGTCATGGAAGAGATAAAGAACACTGCCCCACCTGGTTTTAACAGCTGGCCCATTAACAGAAGGTGCTCCCTGGAGTTATCAAGGATAAGCCATGAAGGAGATCCCGAGCACCACCCCACCTGGTTTTAACAGCTTATGAAGATGGTAATAGAATACATACTTTTGGGTACATCTTGCGTTGTAACCTAAGACAGGTACCTGGACTTTGGGGTTACTCTGAGCCGCACTAAAGGTGAGAGTAGTGGAATTGGTTAGACAAAGAAGAGGGGACATGACCACAACTATTGTTCACACACTGTGGATAGGGAGCAGCTGGGATCTGTTGTCTAGATCCAGACTCTGCAAAATGCTTCTCTGCCTCACAATTTAGATGCCTCTTTAGAATCTTTAGGTAAATTGAATAAAAGCTGATTGTGATTTAGAAATTCAGATGAAGCCCAAAAATGAGAAAGAAGCTCAAGTAAGCATTTCCAAGCCTCAGAAAAGCCTAAGAAAAATCATCCCCCAGAAATAAGGCATGAACTGAAAGAACTACTTCACTGAATGGTTACATTGCTCTTACTGTGATAGTCAAAAGGCAGGTAAGACAAAGTTTCTGGACAGAATTTCTAGCATCTTTTATTAGGCCAGATAATATACCTGGAAAATTAGATAAGCCTTATGCACACAGCTTCTAGCTTCTATTACAAATAACATCCTTTATTAGACCATTTTTGGAGACCCACACTCCTCTGGCTTATCTCCTCTTAGAAAAGAGTTGGATGGGATTTTCGAGGATGTCTCAAAACACATTAGATACCTCTGTGTGAGTAACTGAATCTAAAAATTGTTTTTAGGTGAAGAAGCTTGGTTTGACTCACAAATTCTCTCTTAGTTTATATGAATTAAATTTACCTTCTTCCACAGTGTTCTGTAAACTATTCAAAATCTTTTAGTAGAGGTTTTATTATGATGTAGCATGTTCTTATCTTCATTCCAAACCAGGAATGACTGCCTTTTTATATAGAATGGTAAATTTTAGTAGCTGCTTTCAGTCTTGTCTTCATATGCTTTCTGCAGAGTAAGGAGATTATGAGTAATTTCAATCTTGGACTCACATCGACTGTTCTCTCTCCAGACTCACAAATTGTGGAATCTGTGCCATCCAAAACATCTAAATATGTAATCCAGACCAATGCATTTGTCATCTGCTGCCATTCTTTACAAACAATCAATGAGATGGTTTCCTAGGCATAGGCTGTGGGATACTCTGATAAATCTGAGGATATTTTGGTTTTGCTTCACTGTTAAATGCCATCACAGTAAGTAAGGATTTTAAGAATTACTCATGCTTGCAGCTGTAGACAGGCAGAAAAGAAGAATTTCCCTCCCTTTCCCTATGTTTTTTCCTTATTTGGTTACTGTCATGCAAAAAAAATTATTCCAATTTGTACTTTGCAAAACCTTGGAGTGCACCCCCACTCTTTGGTATCTTGGGTAAGCAGGAAATTAATGGAAGATGCTGGAATTCTCTCTCTATATATTTTTTTAATTAAACAAAACCAGGAATTAAAATCAAACATTCTGGTTTAATTTCTGAAGCACCATCAGGATGTCAGAATTACAACCTAAATGGACACCATCCAGAGCATGGCAGCTCTTCACTGCCACACCCTGGCAATTAGTAAAGCTGCCAAACTGCTCTGAATCTGTGAAACAAAAGGAGATTCAATGAATGGAAACTGCCTAATTATTGTTTTGTGTTGACAAGGGTTTTTTTTGCTGCTGGAACTCAGTTTTTGAATTTTTCCAAGTTCATAGCAGGTAAGTGAATTTCAAATAACTTGTTTTAGCATTTATAGTAAGCAGTTTCATCTGACTTTGCACCAGGTAATGAAGTTCAGTTTAACACTGCATATTTTCATGCTGTTGTAAAATTATTATAAGTATGTGCAACTATTGACTGTGATTGGTTTTGTAACTAAGTGCCATAATGGAGAATTTCAGAGGTACGCATTTTACAAGTGACATTCTAAAAAATGAACACTCTTAATTTTAATTTTAGTTAGGCATTTCTAAAGGAGGTACACTCCTGCTCTCTGAATGTGACATTTGCACAATATTTTGGGTTGGGTTTTTTTTGTTGTTTGTTTGTTTGGTTGGTTGGTTTTGGTTTTTTTTTTATTGTGGGAGAAGCAGTTCTTAGTTTACAACAGAATTCTAATCAACAAGATTCTCATACAGTGTGTTTTCTGAAAATGATGGTATTAGATATTTTTCTGGTTTATCTATTCAGAAAAATCTAATTTTATTTAATGAAATAGTTTTACTTAGGCTGAATTTTGGAACAAAATATTGTTATTAATACAACAAATAATACATATGAGGGTTGCCTAGGCTTCCACTGGGGAAAGATTTTATTAATAAACTTCAAAGCATGTTTTTTTTTTCTTTTCTTTTTTTCTGAACTGTTTTTCTATAACAATAGGTGCATCAGTTTGTCTGTCTTGAAGCCAGAGTGAAAAAGCTGCAAGTGGGATCAGAAAAGAGGTTAAGTGTAGCTTAGGTGGACTAAGATGACTATGATGACCACTTTACAGGCTTTAACTGTGATCTAGAAAATTAAAAGACTCATTAGAAATTCGTCAAGAACCAGAGCTAAGAGGTGTTCTTCAAAACAAAGTATACTTTAGAATATTTTTTCCCTCAGTGGTTTTATTCAGCAATCAATTTATCATGGGAGCTTTTTTTTTTTTTTTTTTTCTTTTCTGTGTAGAAGGACCAGAGCGGTATGTTCCAAGGAGCAGTATAGTAGTAGGCAGTAGTAGTGACAGAAAGACACAGTATTACATAGTTTTACAAGCCACGTGCTGTTTCTGCAATACACATACGTATTTCTGAAAACATTAGTTTCAGCACATAGCAACCATAGTGTTTGTTCAGTCTGTAAAAGCTTAAATTGTAAAGATTTCTGAAAAACACAGAAAAAAGCAGGTGGCTGATAAATTACACACAAGATATGTCTGGTTTTGGACATGTCAAGTCAAAACCCCCGCATTTTGACACGTGTTTAAACTGCATTCCCGACCGCTGCCGAGCAGGTGTTTACACCTGCTTGCTCAACAAAACTCAAAAGAAGTGCTGTGAGCATGAAAAGAGCGCCCAGCCCAAGCTTGCCGTGCAGAGCTGCGGCCCCACCAGGGATGCCCTGGGGGAGCTCCCCTGGCACAGGAGGGGCAGCAGGGCTGGGTGCGGGTTCGCTGGGTGCGGGTTCGCTGGGTGCGGGATCGCTGGGTGCGGGATCCCGGGGCGCCCCGGCTGCGGCACCGCCCCGGCGCGGGCGGAGCAGAGGGGGTTGCGCCGGGAGCCGCGGGGCGGCAGCGGGACGAGATGCGCCTCGCCGCTCCTATTCTTTAATTTAGTACAAACCATCTCTTTACTCTCCCCCGCCCTCCCGAAGCTGGCTGTCCTGGCAGCCCGCCGGGGAAAAGAGAAGGAGTCCATCCCGCGCAGAGCGAGCGCCCTGCGGCTCCGCGGGCACGGGGAGCGGGGACTCCGCTCCCGGCTGCCGGCGCCCACCGCCCGGGAGGGCAGCCCGGGGTACCGGGGCTCCTGCCGCCGCTCGGGAAGTGCTTGCCGGAGACTTAGGTGGCTGCCTTCCCTTTGGGTCGCTGTGGATGAAAGATACAGGTGGGNGCTTTTGCTTGGTGCAGTGTTTAAAAGCCGGGACGTTCAGGAGGTGCTTTCAGTACCTGCTGCCGCCGCCGTCCCGGCTCGGTCTCTGAGACGCTCCTGATGGCTTCAGCCCAGCTCAGGAATGGGTCTGTCTCATCTGCACTCAGCACAGACATTTCTGTGCCTAAACTTCCTCTTTGCACGCAAGAGAGGTTGCCTTAGCTTCAAATATAGTAACTCAAAGTAGCTTTTTTTGAAAAGCAGGGGTTTACCACACTTAGATTTTCCCTTTGGATAAATAGTATGGCATTCAGATGCGTGAGCTTCATCACAGGTGTTCTGTGCTTACACTGTTCTCGTTTCCATGTCTTTTTGTGTCACGGATGTGAACACAAAAATTAAGTCTATGATCTGCATATAAGAGATTCTTCCATAGGCAGGAGGTTTTGGGAGCTGGGAGATACCTGAACTTCTGAACCATAGAACCTCCTCTCAGTCTTCTAGCTTAGTTCTAAAGATCTCTCTCTGGATCTCTTGAAATCTTGCAGTGTGGCTTAGATCATGGGAAAAATAGTCCAGAACAGATGGGAATTCTGACTTCAGCGTTGTGAAGTTCCATGAAGACCTCCATATTTCAGCTGTGTTTTGAAAGAATTATTTCAGCTGATATCTCTGGTTTTGGATGCTTTCTGTTAAAAACAATTCAATTTCTCATCTGGAAGATGAGGTTAAATCCATGTCAACTTAAAAATACATTATTCCTGTCATAATTCTGTCAGCAGGTAAAAAAAGTAATTCTTCCTTCATCATTTTTCATCTGGGATTGTCTTTGAAATGTTATGTAGGGCGTTTGGTTTTGGTGTGGTTTATTTTGTTGTTGTTTGTTTGTTTGCTTGTTTTTAAATTTAAGTTTTCATTAGAAATGTAAGTTCTTAAATGAAGGAAAACAATTGCTTTATAATTGATTTTTATATGAACTGAACAACAGCTTGATTTAAGTTGTGTGGATATGTAAACATAAGAGGGTTTTTTAGTATCTTCTTTATATCCCAAGAGAATAATGTAGGTATAATGAAAGAGGGTAAGTTTTTTAGTACTACGAAGTTTGAGTTTATTTATTTTATGCATTTTCTTTAGCTTTTAAACATTTAAAGTGAGTTAAGCATAATCTTTGGCATGTTGCACAATGTTGCAAGAGAAAGTGGTAAAGAATCTCCCAGCTGGAAACCCGTGAAGCTAATGTGTTCAATAAGTTTTCTGGGAGCAAAGTGAGAAATGAAAAAAAAACAGCTTCACTGCTCAAACTAATGTGTGGTGTCAAGTGCAAAAAGAAGACTCTCACTCTCAGCATTAAAGCCTGTGCTCCCAAAAGCTGATCTAACTTCTTCTGAAGCCTTATTTTTTTTCCAACAGACCACTTCAGAGAGAATTCAAGCAGTGATGGGTGTCCGTTTTGCTGCATCTTTAGACTTTTACTGTCAGAACCAGATAACCGATGCAGCATTTAATAACTGGTGACATTAAAAGAACTTTTGGCCCATTTCACCTGGCCATATATTTTGTATCACTTTGGGTATATTTTCCATTCCATGTCAACTCTGACAAATTCAAGGGGACAAATTGGATGCTCATTTGTTTGTCTTGGGTGGAATTCTAAGTTTCATAGTTTTGGGGTTTTTAAACGTTTTTTGAGAAGCAGAATTGGCAGGATTAGAGTTCAATCTTGCAAACTCCTGAATTTGCTAGGAGTTGGGAGGGTTTGGGCTTGTCCTTTCTAGATCATGGGGAGTGCAATGTCACCTGCAAGAAATGGTTACCAGAGTTCCAAAGTACCCTCTATTAAACCAAGCTATCTCTCTGGAGGAAAAAAAGAAGATCAAGTGAACCTTTGAGCACAAAAGCTCATCTACAAATGTTTTTCAACAATAATGTGTATTATTTAGTTAAATGCTAACATTAGGTAAAATTGGACCCATTCTTCAAGGGATTGATGTTGAGAGGTTTTTCTGAAATCAGAATTTAGTTTTTACCTCATCCAAAGGTGTAAAAAACTTAGCACTTTATGCATGAGCTCCTAAAAAGAGATTTACTCTACACATAGCCCAGATCTTCAGATGTGTTCCTCTGCAGACCTCTGTTTCTTAAATTAATCCAAAACTTTCTGAAGCTCATCTTTGTGCATCATGTTTGTCGTCTTTTGATATCAAGGGGCTGCACAGCTTGACCTTCACAACATGGGTACTAATGTTTTAAAATGTGTCTTACATTGAATTTCAGGGCCTGTTCGTCTTGCCTGGGCTTTAAGGTATAATTTCCCAACATAGCAGGGCAGAACTTACCCAGCTAAAGCTGTGTGAGTGGTGGTCAGTGGAGAAATGTGCCTGCACACCTGGTGTCACACTGCTAAATTTTAGTCAGCTGGGTCCCATCCAGGGAGTAAATGTCCTTTTATAAGCACTATAAATATGAACCCTTGATATGTCTTTAAGAATGCAAGATGACTGTGTAATAGACCTACAATTTATTATTTATATTTTGAGCTGTGTTTATAATCATAGGATAATTTGTGTTGGAACAGACATTTAAAGGTCATTTGGTTGAACCCCCCTGCTATGAGCAGGGACATCTTCAACTCAATCAGGTTGTTCAGAGCCCTGTCCAACCTCACCTTGCATACTTCCAGGGATGAGCACCTAACACCTCTCTGGGCAACCTGTTCCAGTGTTTCACCACCCTTGTTGTAAAAAAACTTCTGCATCATATCTAAATTGACCCTCCTTTAATTTTAAACCATTATCCCTTGTTCTATTGCTACAGACTCTGCTTAGAAGTTTCTCCCCATTTTCCTGAAGTCCCTTTTAAGTACTGAAAGGCTGCAACAAGGTTCTCTCCAGAACTTTCTCTTCCCAGGCTGAACAACCCCAACTCTCTCAGCATGTTCTCGTAGAAGAAATCCTCAGAAGAGTATTTTTAACATCTCATTTTTGTTCCATTAAATTTTAACTCTGTTATTTTAAACACAATTACAAGTAAGTTTAGAGTATATTGATGGCTAGACCCAGTTAGTTTCCTTCTATAACCTGCAACCAGAATTGGGTAGGAGTTTTTGGTTTTGGTTTTTTTTTTCAAAATTGTAGGAAGAGGATTTCAAAAGGTCCTTCTCTTAGGTATGCTGCCCAAGACCCTTTCCAACATAAATTACCATGTACCTCCTAAAGGGAGGGGAAAAAATCAGAAAACATCAGTGTTTCAGATTCTCAGTGACCAAACAGTAGAAGGGCTGGGAAG
Source organism: Chaetops frenatus (assembly GCA_013400775.1). Lineage (NCBI taxonomy): Eukaryota > Metazoa > Chordata > Aves > Passeriformes > Picathartidae > Chaetops > Chaetops frenatus. The sequence goes on along the minus strand of VZTR01013395.1, from coordinate 435,532 downwards.
TGTACATAAATTACTCACCAGAAAAAAATATTACAACAGACTGAATCTGTTAGACTTCAAAATCACTGCAGCATTTAGCACACTGAATTTGTGAAAGTAGGGAAATAGAAAGAAAAAGGGCTTATTCCATAAGCTTACTGTGACACAAAGATTTAAAAGAAAAAAAAGCAAGCAGCCTCTGAATCTTCACTAAACTGAACTCTCAATTTTCCAGTTGTTAAATACATATTTTTCTACAAGACAATTTTTAGAAAACAACAGTTAGGACTAATATAGGAGATGCTCCATTTTGACATGTATGCAATCATTCTAGGAGTATGTGACACATGAAAGAGAAGATTTTATATTTTTTTAGTCCAGCAAGCTATGGGTGTCATGCATTTTGCACTGAGGAGTGGAANTATATATATATACATATAGACACATCTCCATTTTTATGGAAAATTCTGTACAGAAGTTGCCTGCAACCACAGAGAGGGTAGGCTATGTAGTTGTGCATCCACATTAAGCACTGTTGCCTCACAAAGTACACAAAAAATGTATTCACTGTATGCAGGTAAAATTTCCACCTGTGATAGGAGAGACATGAGGCTTTGAGTGTCTGGCTGCTTTATAAATAATAAAGGAAGACATCTGTCCACTGGTAAATGTGGGAGGAGGGAAACTGATACCACAGATCTGCAAACCTTTGTGTGCACATGAGAGCTTGAGGGACTACATTTGATATTATTCTTTCTGGGTAAAGAAGTACCTCCTTCTCTTCAATTTGTCATTATTTTAATTAAGGTCTAGCCAAGAATGAAACTTCATTTGGTGTAGATTGACTTAATGTGGAGTAAGACAGAGTTCTTCCTCTGGGAAGCTGATGCAAAATACATATTTCACCATCCATTTTGCCACGTGAAGAACTTTGCTAGGAAGGTGCAAACAACCTTCTCCATGCTAAACTGTGAGTTAGGGAAAAATTTCCTAAAACATCCAAGGAAACATAAACAAACTGATGTTTCTGTTAAAAATCAGAGTGAAAACTGGAAAGAATGAGAGATACTTGTTTCAGTTCAAAAAGAGAGGAACTGTTAGTAAATTATGTGCCTATTTTTTGGCCTCTGTGTGGAAAAAGTTGTTCAGTTTTTTACCATTTGTTTTTTCTGTATTTTCAGAAAGACACTCATTGTCAGAGGAAAGGAGGATGGTTGCCATTGATAGGGCTGTCCATTTGCTCTGAAGAAGAAGACCGTGCTGAAAGATCTTTTAGATATACTTTCCGTTCTGAGCATCAAAAAATATCATCTAATATTATCCTATGTCTAAACAAGAAAGGTGGATTTGAGGTGATTTTTCACTTGGTTCTGCTGCCATGGAGTTACTGCAGAGCAGACCCCTGGAAAGACACAGTGCAGGAAAATACTCCTGTGCTGCAATAGAACATTTCACACCTGCATAACCATCTAAGAGATATGTCATCTGAACAAAGACCACAAGGTTCCCGAGATGATTTGATCTGTGATGGAATGACTCTTCTGGGAAACTGCAGGAGCACTTCAGCAAAGGGCACCCAGCATCTCTGCCCTCACTGATCCATGACAAAGTCCAGAATGAACCACACTTGGACATACAACCTGAGCTTTGGTGCAGATCCTGTTGAGCCAAAGGCTGGACTCTCACGAAGTGGGCACACAGTAGCAGCTGTTTTTCTTGGATTAATTTTGTTTTTTGGTGTCTTGAATAACTTGATTGTCCTGATCCTCTTCTGCAAGTTTAAAACTCTCCGTAACCCAGTCAACATGCTTCTCCTGAACATCAGCATCAGTGACATGTTAGTGTGCATCTCAGGCACCACCCTCAGTTTTGCATCCAACATCCATGGCAAATGGATTGGAGGGGACCATGCTTGTAGCTGGTATGGCTTTGTCAATTCCTGCTTTGGTAAGAGTTCAGTGATGATTCATTACTATTCTTACTTTTAACACTGGTGCATGAAGCAAGGTGATTAGGGAGCTAAATGCTCTTCTGTGGTGAACAGAAGGATACTGTTATTGCCTTGTTATGGCCAAACACAAGTGACATGCATGGTTTAAAACATTTTTTTAAAGACTTTACGAAAGAGTAGCATAGAGCTAATAAGTATTTCCTAACATATCTCATTCTTCAAAATTACTTATTTCTTAAGAGCTAAAAATGGAATCTAAAAAAGCGGGAAGCCACTGGAGAGAGTTTGATTAAGTGTGTGAACATATACATGTACTTCTCTCTTTTTCAGGAAAATCTGTGCCATTGCTGAACTACAGGTCCCTCAGTGCAGTTTCTGTCATGAACAAAGCCTCCTGAAAGTACTCTATTTACCATTATTAATTATCTCTCAATCTATAATATGAATTCCTCATGTCCCAGATAATGAGTTCTCATCATTAGATGTTTTCTGTTCTGAAAAACAAAATCTTTATTTTAGAATTATATGCTTGCTGATCCAGTAGCAAATTAAGTTGCAGGAATAGATTTGTCAAAAGCAATAGGAAAAGTATTCAGTGTTCTTCTCCTGTCCAGAAAAAAACTTTTTGGAACTATCTTTTGTACTGCTAGATGTAAGTGTTGTAACTGGATATTTTTTAATTTTTAAATGATGAAGGACAATGAACAGTCAAAGGGTGGTCTTCATCCCTCCAAGGATGAAGCCTGTTGCAGCCTTTCTTCATTTATTCCTACATTAATGAAAGGATACACTACAGCATGGACTGGCCTGTGGGTGCATGTCTAGATGTGATTGTTATCTAACCCAGACCAGGGGACTTTGCACAGCTCCCTCTTGATCTATGTCCTTGCTTTGGTGCCTCCAGGCCACCAGGGCAGGACAAGCACATTCCTGGCTCTTCTCCCACCCTGGATTGGAGCACACCTTGTGCAGACCCTTTGACCCAGGAAGTGTTCCTACAGCTCTTGGTGTAAAACCAGGTGGTGGATTCAAAGACATATGCTTTTCCTGAATTATAAACTCTTTGTTACTTCCCGTGGTGTGGTCCCTGGTACCTGTCCCTTCCTCAAATATGTGCCCCACTGATGACCATTACCCCATCCTGGCCGCTTCCTCTGAGAAACTGTTGCTTTGCCCAAAGTGAACTCTCAGGGGTTAGTAATGCTGAGTAATATAAGAGCAGGCACTGTGGCCATCCAAAAATAGACTCTGTGGTCAACAGTACCTTGGCTCGTTTTGGTAAGTTGTTTTTAGTCTGTACTGAGCAGAATGGCATGTCTTCTTCCAGGTTTTGTTTCTTTGTGTTTTATGAATTCCAATATTTCTGTGAGTAGTTTTCTCAGGCAAAAATAAGTTAGGACAGTTTTGTTCTCCATCCTTTGAGCTTTTTTTTATTCTTTACCAGTGGGAGGAGGGAATAACATTTGAAGAGAAGGGGGAAAACAGGTGGGTGTTCAAGGGCTTAGAAAAAAAAGGTATGTTAAACATGCTCTTTGAGCCTGCTGTCTTCTGTCTGGATACACGGGAGTTATCATACCCTTGACTGTGGAATTAAACCTGCAAATGGGTAAGTTTCTCCCAGGGTGTTCTGTTTGTGGAATAAATCTTCAAAGTCAGATCTATATAAATTGGATGCATGGCAGGAGTAAATATTTCTGTGCTGTTTTAATACCTGTTTTCATGTGAGAGTTTCTGCTAAAATTCTTAAAATATACTAGATAATAAAGGAACACACAGGCAAACAAAACAGCAAAATCCAGAATGCCAAAGGTGACCTCAGCTCCTCTGACTGATGGTGGTGCTGTCAGTGGTGGGTCCTGGGAAGCTGAGGCAGTCTAAGTGCAGGTAGTTACTAAATTGTGCACAGTTCATGTGACAGTCTTGTAGCACTCATATTTTTTTCTTTCATTAGTGTGTATAAAGGGCATAATGAAGAAGTTTGCTTGCAGAGTTAAAATTAAAAGATGCTGATTGGGATATAACATGAATAAAAGCAAATAACAATAGCAGGTTGCCTAATATTTATGTGTCTTTACAAACAAATTTTATCTGCTGATAAGTATCATTATTCATCCTTTAGCCATTCCTAAAAAAATCTCATACATTTATTAGCTAAAAAATTAGCTTTGCCTCCTCAGTACCTCATGTCTGATTTTTGCCCATCAAACATAGGAGAAAGAACCCTAATGCTCAAGATCCAGAACAGAGATCTGTAATAGAAAAGGTAATTAAGATGAACGAAAGTTCAATGTCAAGGTTTATGAGAATAAATGCTTCAATATTTTTATCTGTTTGGGGATTTTTTTCTCATGGGACAGATGACCCTACTAGGATAAACAACAGTTTAGGAAAAATATGTGCAAATGATGTTAAGTGTTTAGGGATATGGTTTTGGGGTAATTATGGTGGTGCTGGGTTGCTGGTTGGACTAGATGGTCTTGAAGGTCTCTTACAACCTTGATGATTCTGTGATGCTCTAAGATCACTGGCCCCACTAGAATTGCACTTTATTGTACCAAATGAAGGTATGTACCTTTTCCTTTTTCCTAACTGCACTATTTTTCTAAACCTCAAGTGGACAACTAATCTTCATGACTTTGTGATTATTTCATGATGTGTAAAACACACCTAAGCCAAATTCAAACTGTTAACATATTTATAAATACAGTTTGTCCTTACAAGTCTTCTGAAAGAACAGTTTGTTCTGAAAGTCTTCTGAAAGAAAATTGTATTTTAAAGGTTATTTTTCCCCCTCCTACTTTTTTTTTTGTGATATGGTAAAAGCCTCCTTTGTGTTTTAAATCAAATTGAGAGTGAAGGTGTTATCCTTCAGGTCTGTGGCTTGGATGAAACCTGAGAGTGAAAGTAGGAAGGTGAGATTTGTTTCAAATGCAAATGCAAGGTGAGAAATCACA
>VZTR01013395.1:387008-413864 GCA_013400775.1 Chaetops frenatus | reverse complement strand
GGGGGGGGAGGAAGAAGAAACCACCTGGGGGTTGATTTTGATTTTGTTGTCTTTTGTTAATAAACTATTTTTATCTTTGAAATTTAAGCCTGTTTTGCATTTCTCTTAATCCTTATTCTCATGAAACCACTACAATACACTCTTGCCTGGTGTGAGCAGGCGAGCAGGTGAATGTGAAACCGCCACACAGGGGGGTGAAGGGGAGCCTGGTCCCAGCCAAGCTGAGCTGAAAGGAGCCGAGTGGAGCCAGGTGGAGCAGGGTGGAACAGTTTGAAGCGGGCGTGCCACAGGGAATTGAACCGGTGGAACACAACGAACTGGAAAAAGAACAGGCATCACAGCACAGACTATCCAGCTTTTAGGGGATTTGTCCATCATTATTTTCATTGTCTCAGGCCTGGGAACAGGAACCCTGACTGCATGAAGTGCCCGCCACCTTTTCTTTGTCTGGAGAAACCATGTAGCACTGGGCATGGGAATGGCCACCATCCTGACTTTGTCCTGGCTGCCACGCAGAACTAAGCTGAGGTGATCAACAACTTCTCAGTAAAACAGCTTTTCTTTTGTATATTTTTGTTATTAATATTTCTCCTATTGCTGTGCTTTTCTTATTCCACTGCTGTTTGCTTTCAATAAATTATTATCTCAACTGACAGTCTCTGCCTTTGTCCCTCTCTTGCCAGAAGGGCAGGGGGAAGAGAAGTGGCTTATTTAGAGATTTATTTCTGGCTGTTGTTAAATCAACACAACAGGATATTATGTGAAAGATGCCTCACAGGAGTGGGTATTACATGCACACACATGAATGGAGTCTTGTGAATGCATGAAGCATCATTGTTTTCTCTTCATTCAGCAACCCATTTAAGCAGCAATAGCCAGAGTTGCTGTTGATTAACCTCTGCCACTGGCAGGCCCCCCTGGAGTAACTACAGAGTCCTGTAGATGCCATGTAGGAACTTAGTACCACTTATTATATCCTTGATTTCCCCTCTACATTTTCTACATGGCTGGCAGCTGGTCTGATGCACCCCCAGGGGTGCTCATCTTGCACCATGCTGCCATGGGGATCAGCAGCAGAACAGCCAGGCACACCCTGGCTCCGTGCCTTGCACCAGGCTCTCAGTTGCATTTTGTCCTGTCTGTCTCAGCAGCTGGGTTTGGGCTGGACATGGGCTGCAGTGGTACTGGGACAGGTATGGACTTGCTGTGGGGTGACTGAGGTCAGTACAGATGATGCAGGGAGGGAAAGGTGTGTAAATGCCTGAAGACAGCACAGCAGAAGAGTGAGAACAGCTTGTGCAGGCAACAGAGAATCCTGTTTCCAGCAGTAAAATGTATTGACTCGGCCAAGCCTGAAGGATTGTGTGCTGATAATAACAGAGTGTGACAACTCATGGGTGGAGGGTCCTGCACCCACAGAGAGGAGCGTGGCCTCAAGGGTACAGCATGGTACAGCTGCCATTTCTTTGCCTGGTAGCTCACTGTGAAAGAAATAGTTCTGGTGCAGGTGAGAAAGTTCCAGGAAGATGTGCTTTCCAGATTAGGAAATGCCAGCAGAGAGCAGCAGTCTCACCTCAGACATACAAGGTTTGTACTGGCAGGATTTGTAAATAATGAAGGATTTCATGAAAGTGAACTCCTGAAGTGTATAAAAGCTCTATCCAAAACACAATTTGTTGCCAGGGAGGTACCTGTAAGCAAGGGGTTTTATGAACTGATAGCTGGAGTCTCTTGTGTTCTCTGTTGCACAGAAGAAATTCTGGACAGACCTCTTAAGCACAGACCTTGTGGGTCTGTGGATGTGAGAGTGTGAGTGAATGAAAACCACGAGACAATGCCTGTGAGCAGGCAAAATCAACCTTCATGGACATAGGGTGTGGGAAATCTATTTTGGGTTTTTGCAAGCCCTTGGATTTAGCTTTTCTCCATTAATTTCTTCTTATTGAAGAAGGTCCATTCTGAGTCTGCCTAAGGTTACCTGTGTCTTCTTTTAATTGCTCCTGGCCCTTGATCACCAGAACATAGTGCAGGATATCTCTTACCACATGCAACCAGGACTGCTCCAGGAAGCCCCAGGACTCTATTCATGATGTAGAATAATGACCTTCAGGACATCTGAGAGGGCAAATATACCCAATTTACTGTACAAAACATTGACCCAATGTAGGCTGAATTCCTGGGATTCTCAGTTTTCATAGCCTCGAGACCATGGGTGAGCTGCCTCCCCTTTCAAATTACAGCATCAGTGAGAAGCATAAACCAGCAAGAACTAATAAGAAAATGTAATGCTTTTAGCTGGGACCCATGGGAACAAAGTGTAATGATTTGCTGTGCCTTTCATAGCATACTCTGTGCTGTGCTGCCAGCGAGAAATGTACAGATCCTTAAATAAAAGTAAATAATAGATAATATCTCAGATGATAGCCCTATAAATAGATGTCTGTCCTGGTTTATGACTTGAAATTTAATTTCTTGCACTCTACTCACTGCACCTAATTGCTGTGTAGCAAGGCTTATGCTCCACACCCAGCTAGTCTCAAAGTCACTTATTTCCATGGTTAACTTTTGCATAATTATCCATTCCTGTAATGCAATCTGCAGTGGAATTTTTGTCATTTTTCAGTACTCTTCAGTGAGAATCTCATTTTTGTTCCTGTGTATGCATGAAATGTTGGGTGAGCAAATTACCTTTCTCACTGTGATTGACTCCTGTGGAGCTATTTGTCTAGGTACCAACTTGAGGCTCTAAATATTTGTTGGAAGCAAATTCCATTTAGATTTGCAATTTGTGAACTTAATTTTGTTGCAATTTTGGAAAAAATTACTCATTTGAAATTAATATGCTGAGTCTACATAGTCATAAATATTATTACTCAATAAGAATAAAACACTGGCATAAAGAATTATAATTATTTTCTTATTTTTATAGCTTACATTAATTTTTAAAATTTGTTTTCTGGTTATTAGGGCCATGGAGATTGCACTCAAGTTTTTTCTTCAGAGACAATTCTAAAGTGTTTAATTGCTTTTTGTTTTTAAGCTGAGCTTCTCACTAATTCCTCTGACTGCAACAGATAGGGCATGAAATAGAACAGAATAACTACAGGATTTCTGACAAAGGTCACAACAGTTAAATGCACGTGGCATTAAGAAAACTCTGTATGCAAAGCTAGGAGGCATAATGAAAACTGAGAAGCTTTATCCCCACAAGGGATTACAAAAAGGACATGAAGAAGGGCTGAGGAAACTACAAGCCTGTTAAAATCAGTACCTGGAAAGATTATGGAGAGGATCACACTGGTTGCTATAGAAAAGCATGTAAAGGACAAGGCAATCATCAGTTTTTTACTGGCACCTCATTCATTGCAAGCTGACAGCTCGTATACACCTGATCCCCACTAGGATTCAGTTATTGAACTAATAAAAGAGTGAGATTAAAAAAACCTGGTTGGTTGGTGGTGGTTTGTTTTTGTTTGTTTGTTTGTTTTTTAATTAAAAAGCTGAGGATATCAGCACTCAGGGACATTGGAGCTAGTCCACCCCAACATTGCAACAAGGTTGCTCTTGATGTGGTTTGGTTTTGACCAGTCTTGGCTTCTGTGTTATGGTGAAAGGCCCTCCATCAGCAAGGCTGGATGGAGCTGCAGTGTTGGGGCTCATCTTGTGACTTTGTGTACACTGCCCAAGGTCACACAAAGTAGACTGAGAGAGGGTTGCAGCAGCCTCTGTTGTTCCTTTTCTTCCTCACCTGGATAACAGGTGATTTAGTTACTCGCAGCCAATTCAACCAAATGTATCTCACTGTTGGAAAAAGCTTCTTTTTAAACTTTTATTTTGCTTTTGGCTTTGAATTTGTATTTTTGTCTTTTAAAGCACCAGTTCTATTCTTTAAAAGTAATTGTAATCTTTTCTGAAAAGTTAGCTGAGCTTACTAAGTTTAAACCACATAAAAAATGTTGAATTTTTTTCTCCCTTATGAACTACCTCTTCAGTGAATTCCTCATTTTCTCTTGTCTTGAAAGTATTAGAAGTCAATGCATAGTGGTATTAATTTTAGTGCTATTAAAAATTTCAAACGTTGAAGTCTTACTGTGCCAAACTGAAAAATAATGGCATTTTTTCCTGAACTTTTGTGGTCTGGGATTCCATAAATTAAAATTCTTGTCCTCCAGAGAAAAGTGTAACTTGTGTCATGTCAGTGGAAATCAATAATAGGGTAAGCGAAGATGAATTGGCTCCTGCCAAGAGATGTAATTAAGAATTGTGAATTTTCTTCTGTATAGAGAACAAAATTATTTTCTGTAATTTAAAGGCAAGTTTTTTGCTTTTGTCTGATTGCTAATATTTGATTTATTCTTAACATCACTGTGATCCTAATTTAATATCTGAACATTAATTCTATGTCAATGTGAGACAGAACTTGTTTTTCTCAAAACAAGAAATCCTGCATTCATGGTCAGTTGTCTTCAGATCCACTCCATAAAGCCATCCATCATAAATACCAGTGTGAGAAAAGCCAAGCATCTTCCTTGCATTAGGCAGTAGGTGAGGATTAGAGGAAGTGTAAATGCATGCCATAAATCATGACAATACACACCAGAAGAAGCTGCTGGGCAGGGGCACAGCCACAGGGATGAGCAGGCAGAGTTGGCAGCCAGGCTGGACCTGAGAGCCCAGTGGTGAAAGCAGCAATCCAGGAACCCTGAGCTAGGGAAATCTGAACATCCCCTCTGGGTTTTCTAGGCAACACCCATGCCAGAATGTGGGATAGCCTCAGCAAAAATACAGCTCACTTGCCATCTCGTCGAAGTAGGGAAAATGCAGTCTCAATTGCCATCAGAGGTACAGCAAGAACAATAGGTCCTTGCTGTAGAGCACCCAACTGGGAAGGGAGAGATTTCTTGTTCCTGAGACAGTTTTCTGTTAGTCCATGATTGTCTAATCCAAAGTACAGAAATAGATCTGTAACACCTGACAGAGGCCTAAGTTTCAAATATAAAATCTGGATTTTTTTCTTAGGTACCTACATGTGGTAAATGTTTTTGATAGAGAGGAGCTCTTTAGTCAAGCAGATAAAAACATGGAAAGCAGCAATACTAAGAAAGTGAAGATAATTAAGTGTGGGCAGGGAGCATGAAGAGAGCAGTAGATTCTTTGCTCTTGAGTGCAAGGGCTTTCAAGAGTGATGTTATGTAGGAAATCAGATTAGGTGAGGGATGATGAGAAAGTCTCCCCTGTGTCTAAAATAGCCTAGCCTTAAATCAGGTTTATAAGTCAGCTGAATTTATTGGGCCTATTACAGCTGTAAATGTATCTACTCTTTAGGACTGCCTTCCCAGTAATGTAGGGAAAATAATTTAGTAGTCTCTTGTAACAAGAAAGACGTTTTCTTCTTTAAAAGTTGCCTTCTCCTCACACCCTTTTTCTTTCTCTTCCCCTGAGAAATAAGGCATCCTATTGCAGCACGCAGTGCATTTCCCCCGGGTCCTTTGCAGTACCCAGCTCTGCACAAAGTAACAGCAAATTGTTGTCAAGATGACAGAAATAGCTGTGCCTGCATCCAGTTATCTCAGAAATGAGTCACTGAATTATAAGGAAAAGTGGAGCAAAATGCTGTGCCTGGGGAGAATATCCCACTGTGCCCTGCGTGGGTTTGTGTGTGGGGTTTTTTGCCCAGTACAGGATAGAGTAGTGCTATTCCCAAGGGAAGTTCCTGACTCACCTCCATTCCATGTCTGGGAAGGAGATATAGGAGAAGTTGACTGTTAAATGGGGAAAATGGGTTACATCTATGGATTCCCCTGAAGAACACCTTTTCTTTTAACCCATTTCCTGGGAGTAGGTACCACTCAAAATCAGAGAGTTTTGGCAGGCTATATGTCTCAGTGCTACTGTATAGTTGGCTGTTGCTAATAGAAAAGATCAAGAAAAACTCATGGAAAGATGTGGACTGACATTGATCTATTCAGGTTTTTCATTTTACAGAAGCAAAAGAAGGCGACTGGAAAACATTGCAAAATATAGTTTTAAAACTCTTCAAACAAGTTCCATCTGTCATAAACCCTGGAAGTGGTATCCAGTGTTGTGTCACCAAGAATTGTAAGGAAGCTGCAAGGAGGACAAAACCATAGGAAATAAAAAAATCCACTCCACTGAGTCGTGACGAAGAACCATAAAGTTTTGTAGAGGGGTTTGGATCTCAAACCTTGAAAAAGAGAATGGAAGTATCCTACAACCCAAATTTTAAAGCCTTCCTCTTGAAGATATAATGGTTTTATGACACGTAGGGCTTAATATTAGACTAAATCACTTTTAAACCTGATCATGTAATATATATGTAAATAAAGTTGCGGTCTGCCATATCCCAGTCATGATGTGGTTGTCTGTTTTTTCCATGCATGAGTGGTCAGAATTGAAGGTTCACCTAGCTGAAGGGCAGAGAGAAAGGTGTGAAATCTTCTTTCACTTTGGGGCTCCCAATCTTGAATATATAGTTGGTTTTTTTTTTTTTTTAATGTGAAAGTCAATGCACTATTTAAAATTGCTCATGGATGTTAAAAATTGAATAGATCTTATCAAGGGAATCTTTCACCATTTTATTAGCTCAGATAGAAAATTTATTTCCCTCAAGTAACATTAAAACAGAAAAAGCTGAAAACCTGACTAGAAGATGAATATCTGTCAGGTATAAAAATCTCCCTATGTAAGATAAATCTGAGTTAAACAAAATTTGAAATGATGGACAGAGCAATCAGGAGGAACCAGTGAGGACTCACGCATAGAGAATAATGGAAATAGTTTTCACTGTTGCTTCACATACATAATAACAACAAAAAAAAATCATCTTCTTTCTTGGGATTTGGAATGGATACATGCAAAACAATGGCAGTAAGCATTTCTATTGCTTGGTTCCTTGCAGGCATTGTGTCCCTGGTGTCCCTGGCTGTGCTGTCCTACGAGCGCTACAGCACTCTCACCCTGTGCCGCAGGCGCAGCGATGGGCTCCGCAAGGCTCTGCTGGCTGTTGCTGGTTCTTGGATTTATTCCCTGGTCTGGACCGTGCCACCTCTGCTTGGCTGGAGCAGCTACGGGGTAGAAGGTGCAGGCACAAGCTGTTCAGTACGCTGGTCCTCTGAGTCAGCTGAGTCCACGTCCTACATCATCTGTCTCTTCATCTTCTGCTTGGTTGTCCCCGTGCTGGTCATGGTGTACTGCTACGGGCGGCTCCTGTACGCAGTTAAACAGGTAAGCAGCTCCTGCTCTCACACTGCACGCTGCTCTGAGGGGTGCTCTGCACCTCTCTTTTATCAAATTTGGCAGGACTGGGGGTAGAGAGCAAATCAGCAAGCCAAGACGGAAAGACTGCAGAAAGCCTCATGGAAGGAGCATGAGATCTTCACCAATGTTTTTAATTCTCCTGAAGCTCCAGTCAAAACAAACAGATAAAAACATATAGATACTGTTCTTGTCCTTAGTAATACTGTGTTCTGAGAAAACCAGCATATCAGAGTGAAGTTTGCATTTGTAACAAAGTAAAAATACATGTTTACTTGTTTATGAATAAGACATACATGCAAATACTTCTTTCTGGTTTTGAATCATGACATTTTAATAATTTCTGCTCCCTAATCCCTGGAATCATAACTCTACAGCAATGAAATTCTACTGTGATTTGTTGAGTTTTCCCAAGTATCAGCTTCTCTTTGTAATTCTAGACTACGTTTAAATTTTCCTTTTAACTTCAACCATCATTCCCACTACTACTACTACTCCCCCTACTACTACTACTACAATGATACCTCTCTCAGTGGTTTAAGGCACACTGCAGATATTCCAAAATGAAAAAAAAAAAAACAACCCTGAAAAGGGTGTGGTTTGAGAAATTTGAGTACTCTTGGTACAGTAATAAAATATTTTAATAGTGACTAGTGACAGAGGTATCAATATATAGCAGTTCTCTAAAAAGCAGTTCTCTAAAATGTTAAGGCAAATTAACTAAGGGTGTTAAACTGGGAAAAAATCCCAGTAAATCCCGGAATTGAGGCTCTCTTACAGAATTAAAGTGAGTGTAGTTTGCTTTGATTAGTCATAAGGAATTAAGTTTGATTGTTTTACACAATTTGTCAAAATTTTGGGAACACTTAAAGCCCAAATGGGAAATCTTCTCCTCTTTGAGTACTGAGTGGGCCAGTAAAATCCCTTTGATGAATCACACATCAGGTATTCTTAAAAGTTGTGCAATATTAATATGGAAAAAAAATTCCTGTGCTAGTAAAATATTCAAGTGAACTATCAGTCCATATCTGATCTCTGGATAGCAGTTTCTTGGACCATCACCTCAAAGTAAGAGGCAAGATCTTGGAATATGTGGTACTAAAAACATGCAGAAGATACATGTTTCTTAAAATTTTGGCTTCCCTTTCCTTCAGCGCTACCTGCCCTTGCTGACATCAGTCATCATTCACAATACACAAATACTTGTATGGATGAAGTTTCTGTAGCATGTGCTTTAGCTTCTAGTGCTAAATGTAGACTCGTGGTATGCTATTCACACTTTTTTAAAAATTCAGTTATATCAAAAGTATTCATAATCTCCATGATCTGCCTGATGGGTCTCAAGAAGTTCTGGTAAATATCCTGAGGGAACAAAGTAACACAGAAATGATATGTGCACTCTATAGCCATTTTGTATTTGGTCATGAAGCCTGGGTGGAAGATTGGGTTGATTGATCAATCAGCTGTCCAGAGGAAAAGAACTAAGAGGGGCGGAGTAGCATTTTCCACAATCCTCTCTCCTCCAGTCTCCCCATGCCTTCCAGAACGATCCAGAAGCCTGTGGGGTGCTGAGGTTAGAGGATCCTGAGAAATTTTGTAAATGGTGGAAGTGAAAGGGAATTGGACCCAATCTTGCATAACCTGTTGGATGGACAGGCTTTAGGGAACTAATACCTCTTAAATGAAAAGGACCTCCAGTGAGGATTAAATCATATCTTTAAAGCTATGATTAGTTATGACTAGGGGTCCTGAAAGCTGCCTGAGTATTTGTGAAGCCTTGAACAACTAAACCCTAAATTTTTAAGCCCTAATTTTTACCACAAAATATCTAATGTTTTCCTGGTGTTTGTAAAAGATTTCCCTGATAACTTATATTTCACCAAAAAGAATCTCAATCAGCAAACTAATCAGTCTTCAGCTTTCTGTGATGCACCAAAAACTATTTTCAGTACCATAATCCAAAAACTTTGCATTTCATAAAATTTCCGTGATATATATATATATATTTCTAATGAACATACCTTGACAGTCATTGAAGTACAGGCTTCTTTCCCTTTGGTCTGAGGTCCTTTAACTGTTCTGCAATAAACGGGATAGTTCATAAAATGCTAAAGTATGTCATGTTTCAAACTAGAGGAAGAAATGAGCAATATGCAAATGGAAATATAGTAGCCCTTATGTAAAATTACAAAGAGACGGTAGGATAATTTTAAAAAGGTTAAAAGAGGTTACTACATTCCTTGTATTGCTGTAACTTCCTGGTGTGGGCAAAAAAAAAGATTAATTATCTTGCAATTTTCTGGCCTTGTAAAGTCCTTCTGTGACCCTCTATGTTACGTGTTTGAAATAATGTGGGAGCAGGGCAAACCTTATGAGTGCATTATCCTAACTTCACCTCCTTGCTACATCTTCTAAATGCATTTCTTAATTTTGCCAGATCTATAGAAGTTTTTTATATTAGAATATTGTAGCATCCTGAAATCAAGAGTGTGGGAGTTATGCCATTATTAACAGTGCAGTGTAAATGTATTGAGGTGGAAAAAACATCTTACGAGATTTGGGGTAGTTAATGCAAGGATTGGCACGGTGCCTTGGTTTTTTCTTTGCAGGGACAGTGATTACGGGTCTGCCTTTCTCTTTTACTTTAAATTTAGTCTGGTGCTGTTGCACTGTGTCCCTTGAAGCATTAATAGGTCCCAGAAAGTCATCTGCAACCTGTGTAATGGTAAAAAGCTCAAGGATTTCAGTCATACAAGTTTTATGAAAGATCATCTTTTCAAGGAATTAGAAGTCAATAACACCGTTGTATGAATAATGCTAATAGCAAATGCCATTAAACAGCATTAAAACACAACTCCACCATTATCTCAGAGTTCTTGCCATTTATCACTCTTGAAGATTCTTAGGAATTACATTTTTTTTTAAGTTATGGAGTTTTTTTTCCAGGTTGGCTTTATCTGGATGGTTGAGTCTGCTCAAAGCGACAAAATTTTTTCCCTCACAAAATTTATTTACATGTATTTTATTCATGCACATTCTACAGCACAAGGGAAGAAAATTAAGGATGATTTCTTTTTCCTTGTACAATCACATTATTTTTCTTCAGTTTTTGGCTTATGATGTTTCACTGTGACTCTACTGTTGCATTCCCTCTGGAAAAATGTTCTTTGTGAAGTTAGTGTCAGTTGTTTATACTTTGAAAAGTGGGCTCCCAAATGTGGAATTACAGAGATTAGCATTGTGATCATTGTAGCACAAAAGACACAATGTGATTAAAATCCTCCACTGAGGGGCCCAGAGAACTCATGTGAACCAGCCTAATGAAAATTAGCAAAACTTTTAAAAGAGATTTCTTCAGCCTGCATTATCTCCTACTTACATGCAAAAATCCTGCCCAAGGACAAGAAGAGTCCCAGAAGGTTGTTTCAAGAAAAGTTTTCAGTTTGGTTTTATAAAAGACTCTCATTTCATTGTCATTTTTTCATTTAAAGTCGTGCCTGAACAAAGCTGAGTGACTTCGTAAAATGTAGCTAGGACATGGAAAGCAATAAAAAAGGACTGTAAGCAGAGCACAAAGATTTAAACATACAATTCTTACTCTGAAAGAGACTGTGTGCTGAAGTGGGCAAAGGGCCAATGTTTTATGGAGTTCTGGAGTAGATGGACTTACAATGTGACCTGATAGTCCTACAGTGTGATGGTTTTTGGTGTGGTTTTTTTCCTGTTATTATTCCAGTTCTACTTTGAGTTTGTCTTGAAAACAAAAAAGAAAGAAAAAAGAAGAAATATTCAGGGAAAATTTTAAGACTCTATGAGGCAGAAGTTGGTCTTACCAGTATGTCTTGTCCTCTACTCTGTGATGTACCTGTTATTGCTTAATTCCTCAAAAAATTCTGGTTTTAACTAGTGACCAAAATGTGAGTCCAGGTAGTGGAATTACCCAACTATTCCCTTTTACAGCAACTATTTTTGTTTTTTTGAAAAATGCCACATGGTTTCTGACTTACAGATATCTAAGGAGAACCAGATAACCTTTTTTATCCCATATTCTGACCTTTATGAGTTTTATCATTTTGTTGGGGAACCGGGAAAGTCACAGTTACACAGTAGAGAATGGTCTGATCCTCTTTCTTACTCCTCTTCCAGATTTCAAAGTACCAAATTTAGTGGAGGAAAGTGCTTCCGTCTCTTACGTAAGAAGCAATGCCCCAGACTGAAATTTCACTCCATTATAAACCCAAGGAAACTAATTTTTAAATCTGTATGGTGAGATTTTGACTCTAGGTTATTTTTAAAGATATAGGTATAAGTAACAGTGGTGGTTTTGAACTCTCCTGTGCCCACAAAGGAAGTCTAAGAGAAAAAGGAAAGAAGAGAGGTAAATTTTTATATTTTCTGATTCCTTAATCTTGTTAAGTATCTGTACTATTTGGAACAGCTAAATAATATCTGTAAAAGCATTTATTGTATCATTATTCACTAAAGTAGTCAGGAAGGGACAACAAAGCAGAAGGACCACACCTGTGAATGTTTCCAGATCTCAATCTCTTTTAGAAATGATCATTTGGAGGAAGAGCACATTAGGACAGAATGTTTAGTGAATTGAAGAAAAATCTTCACATGATACAAAGAGCAGGATGAGAATGTAATTATTGTTCCATCATTCCTTCGTGAGCTTCATATGCCTATTTATAGGGAAACTTGATTTTCCAAAACTTCATCTTTGATGGCACTGAAATTATGATTTATGTTGAGAAAACCGATAAAGCAATTGTGCACCATTAGATCTTAACTTCTTAGAACTCTATATAAAACAAGGTTTGTAGTCATAGGTGCAAAGTTCGAAATTTTTCTTGTTTTTTAATCAGAAAAATAAGTCCTAGGAAAAGTAATTCAGGTGAGGATGATGTAGACCTGGTTGTATGGTTCCTGCAGATCAGGATGTGATTCAAATGTGGTTAAGTACATTTGGGATTTGACTTAATTTCAAGTACGTTTGACCCTTGCTGCATCTAAGCCTAAAGAGTCAGCTACACGCATTAGACATTCGTATCTAGTTATTTTTTACCATATATTCATAAATTTTATTTGTATCTTCATATACACTTTGCCTCCTAGTTTCTGGTGGCAAAGAAGAAAAATGTCTTTAATTTTTAAATCTTGCCATAAATACATCATAATCACAGCTCATTCAAACCAAAAAGAGATTTAGTTTGCAAACGATTTAATAGAAGTTTTCTGTCACATCATCATGAAGGCAAGGGAAATTATTAAAATACAAGTGTCAGGTTGAGAGATTAGTAATAAACTTACAAAATGTAACAAAAGGGGTCAGCTGGATTATCAACTGCCATAAAGTAACATGGTCTATCATAAAAAAAAATAATAAAAATAAAAATTCCCAAATTTTCTGTACAGCATTCAACAGGCACCTAGCAGTACATATTCAACATCTGCTTACTGTGCAGTTGTTTGACCTTTGTCAAATTCTTCATGTACAAGCCACTACACAGCTAGAACACAAAGCTGGCCACAGACCATTTTTTTGATTCCGTGACAACAGGAATATTTTGTTATAATGGACACTCAGGCCATGCTTTTTTATTGTTTGACTCTATGGTATTTGCTGTAAGAATGGGCTTTAAATAATGAGAGCAATTTACATTCCTGTGTAATACTGCATTTATTTCAGAATTTCTAGATCATATGTCCAGTAGAAAAGCTGACTGCTTTTCGTTGCTTCAAAGCAGAGGAGCACTGAAAGACATTAGACTGCATATAGTATGTATCTGTGATCAGAGATCAGTTCTCTGATGTTCTGATTCTTTTCAAGTCTTCTTGCCTTCTAATATGATCAAAATTATCAGAATTCTGTAGGTAAGGTGATATCTGTGATAAAAAAGCCATAGAATACTTGGGAAAAAAAAGACAAAAAGTCATATCTTGCTATATTTTAGTAAGTTTCTAAATTCTGTTGAATATATAATGCATTTAGACTCAGATTGCAATCTGTAGATCGTATTACATACATAAGAAACCCTCACATATCAACCCTTTCTGCCTAAAAATTTTCTGATAATTTCTGTAACCACTCTCATTTTCAGAGCCCATGAATCCCATTGCTTCCTTTCTGCTTTACCCTCCTACCATTCTTTACATAGCTAGATCTCCTCCTTCCTTCTTTCAATGAAGAGATTTCCATATATTTTTTCCTTTGATAGTCTGAAGATGCTGTGAATATACACTGATTTTCCAAGGCTTTGCTAAGCTGATACTTCTATTCCTATTGTGCTGAAGGAGAGCATGTGGTTTTGAGAAATTACCTGTGAGAAATCAAGGCATTTTAAGAACCTATCTAGTCTATTTTTTTTTCTCTGTGTTCCCTTGGTACTCAGTAGAGAAAGAAAACCACATCAAGGAGATTATTCTCAAAATCAGCAACCTTTTTTCAGCTGCTGGTACATAAGATGAGTAAGATTAAAAGAAGTAAATTATATTATAAGAAAACAAGGAAATAATTAGACCTCGAAAAGAGGATACAGTGTATCAATAATTATTATATTTTAGTGGTACCTGTTTTCAATTATTTTCAAAACAATGCTGTGATATGTAAATTCTGTTATTTAAAATCATAAAGTACAAACATAGCATAACTTTTCAAGCAAAATCTATAGCATTCTGACACTAACTTCTGACATTCATACTTTTATAAACAACAATTTTCAGATGTCAGTACTTCGTGTTTCAGACAGTTCTATCCTTACATTTTTATTCAAGGATATTTCAGAGAAGCAAGAGCTAATTATTCCTGTTAGCTGATATTTTTGTTCTATTTTGTTTTGTTTTATTTTAATGGGAAGTCTGTTTGAATAAAAAGTTGCTTTCATTAGCTAGGTAGAAGATTTACTAGTGTGCTTAATTTTTAAAGAGCTTACTTATTCTTGTAGTGTTTGACAACTATTAGGGTTTTCCCAGGAGTTGAAGTGATTATTAGGTAGCTATCATGAAAACACTGTAAATGTAGTATTGATTTTTGGGGTTTTGTGCTTTCAACTGCAAAAATATTTCAGTTTGGTGCACTACATTTATACCAGTTTTTATCAAAAGATTCTGTCTCAAGGGAAAAAAAAATCAGTTTTTTCTGTAATTGTGGAGAAAAATGTCAATCCCTGAGAAATAGAGGAGAAAACTTACATTTTTTTTCTTCATGTATAGCTGCAAGGCTTATAAGTTCACCATCTCAGCTTTTAGGAGAGTAAAGGTATGTTGAGTCAATCTAACATAAAAAACCTTTCAAATCTCTGAGGACTTCAACAGCTGTGCTTGCACAGACAAATCTAGCTCATGAGTGACAGGTTTACCCACTCAGGGGTGTTCTCAGTATTTCTGATTAAAAAGTGTCAACCAAATGCTAAGGCATGTCATCAGATTTGTCTTTGAGGCCTGATCATGCTGGAAGGGAAACAGATATGAGATGAGATTATGATCTTCTTTCCCCTGTGCTTGCTGAAGTATAAACCATTAGTTAATTGTCTGCATTTTGCAGAGAAGCAGTGATAAAACTTTAACGTAAATCAGGCACTGTGCAAATTCATTGTAAATCAAATTAGTGGCTGGTCAGGAAATAGGAATTCATTGAGTTTGCCACTTTTCATACTTTAGATAAACTAGGGAGAAAATAAGTCTGTCATAATTTTTAATAACAAGCTAATAGAAATTTCAGACCTGATCCATTAATCTCTGGATGCATTATGTCCCTAAACAATAGCCTGTGGTTTCAGGAGTCTTTCAGTTTACAGCAAATGGTGTACATCAATACCAACCACTCCTTACTTCTCAGTTCACGGTACAGTTTAGTAAAGGTTTTTTCCTGATAAGGAAAAGCATAAGATTTTTGTTTTTCCTTCGCTCATGGTTTATAGAACTGGAAAGGTTAAATGTACAGAAGGGTGTTTTGAAGAGTAAAACATGTGGGGTTTTGTACCTACATTTCAGCATGCAAGAACTTAGCTACCCTTACTTATTCTTCTGTAGTTTAACTCCACTTCAGAGACTAATTTGTGACCTCAGGCAAGCTCTCTGACAGAAGACTTGGAGGAAAATTAATTGTCCTACGTGTAGCAGCACTGTGGCATTGTCCCCCAGAGAAACACTTCTGAAGGTCCATCTGCAAAGGGATGCTGCTCTGCAGTGAAAAGAAGAAATGTGCAGTTCCCAAAGGCTTCCTTCCCTGGTGATCACCATACACTCAGTAACACATGAACTGTGCCATTGTGGGAGAGGCCAGTCCCCAGCCAGTGCTGTACAGGAGAGAAGTCAAAGGAGAGGGCCTTGGTGCACAGCCTGTAAACCTTAAGGTAAATATAATGGAAAACCATAATGTATCTAGCAAAGCCTTCAGTCACAACCATAGAACCATGGAAGGGTTTGGGTTGGAAGAGGCACTAAACACCATCTAGTTGCAACACCCTTGCCATGGGCAGGAACATCTTGCACCAGACCAGGTGGCTCAACTCTCCATCCAATGTGTCTTTGAAGAGTTCCAGGACACAACATCTCTGGGCAACCTGTCCTGACGTCTCACCACAATCACAGAATTTTTTCCTAATATCCAATCTAAGCTTGTCCTCTTCCAGTTTGGAGCAATTCCCCTTTTTCTATCACTACATGCCCATGTATAATGTCCCTCTCAAGCTTTCTTGTAGGTTGGCCACCTTTAGTTACTGGAAGGTGCTATAAGAGCTCCTGTGAGCCAAAACATGCTTTTTCCTAGTGGAGCAAAGCAAGTTAACAAGGATATTTGCTTTTTTTGATATTCGACTTTTTCATCCTTATTTCATCTCATTGTTAGTCCCATGTTGCTTACAGCTCCAAGGTTTGGCCAGGGGCATTTGTAATAGTGTAATACTGTTCATTGGTTCTGTGATTTAGCCCCCTTTCCACTACTGAAAATCCTAAAGGTGCCTGAAGCAGTATGTGTTGGCAGTAACTTAAGGAAATAATTTTACCTGAGAACTATATCATATAGTGGAGAATGATGAGAAAATTGTGTGAAATATCCACATGCTACAGAGGTATGAAAGGGATGCAAAAACCCTAACCCTAACCCTCCTCATTACAGCAAAGAGGTGTTATGAAGTCACACTAATTTTAATGTTCTAAGAATGTGTTCTCGTGTTCATGCAGTTAACCCAAATCTGTATTATCACAAGTTTTGTTGTGGGGTTTATAGGTCTCTACTTGCCTTTTTTTTCTTCCCTTTGTTATTAAAATAAACAGCCAGGATATTTTATTGAATTCTTCCCCTTGATTAAATTTTTGCTGCTTTGCAGACATCTCATCGCTGTCTTGTGGTGAATCAGTGGGAATTAGTTTGTGTTGTCTGTAGCAGATTGAAACTGGGTCATACTTCAATTTACAAGTATCTTTTGTATTACTATACTTATTTCTGTGGACCTAATAGTGAAGTGAGGGCCACTGTCACAAGCAAAAAATTATGCAGAAATAGGGCCAATAATATATTTCAGGCAGCATTGGATTAATTTGAGTCAATAACAACTGATTACCAATACTCTGAGTGCCTTTAGTTACTAGCCTTGGTAGAATATAACCTCACAGCACCCAGTGCTCAGTGCAGCTCTGTAGAATTAAGCACTGGGGCAGCCAGCTGGGTGGCTACTAATGTTTGTTTGTTTGTTTGATTGATTGTTTGTTCCAAACAGGTGGCAGAGTAATAAGTGGGAAAACAAGTCTGGAGCAGGAGAAAGGGAGCATTCTGTGGTCACTGCCTTGACCACAGCAGAGAACTGGTGCAGTTTGTGGGGGCCAGGTGGCTGCTCCTGGGCAGGTCTGGGGAAACACACTGCACCCTGATGGAGAGCAGCTTCCAGCAGAGAGAGACTCATCCTTGTGAGCTATGTAGGGTAGAGGCTTCTGAGGCTTTTTAAAATTAAGTACTAACATATAGCTTCTCAAAACTTCTGGTCCTGCTGGAAGAAAAGAGATACTGTTCAGGCACTTTCCAATTTGCACCTGACATTGCTTTATGGGAGAGCTTCCTTTACTGAAGGAGCACTTGTCCAAACCTTCCCAGGAGAAATGATGGCCATCTATAACATGTAGACAGTTTTACATTTCTTCTTATTAGGCAGATGTTTCATTTGAATTTCACTTCACTAGTAATGAAGTTGTTAGATGAACTCTTCAGCTGCTTGATTATAGAGATCTTCATATTAAAAAGCTCGGGAATCCTTGCGCAGTAAATCAATATCCCAGTGCACAGGTAATGGATAGGAAAGACAAAGATAAGGTCTTAAGCAGGCAATGTTGCCTTCAGAGGAATATGCATAAGGCGTATTACTCTACTTCTCAAGTTGTTTTTAATCTATTGACTCTCCAACTTTTCTATTTTATACAGTTTTCATTAAAAGTTAACCACTGTCGCCTTTGTGGTCTTAATTAATTCTTCCCTTGTTATTTCAAGTTATAAAACTATAAAGAATGAACATTCACTCTTAATTTATAACGTTTAAGGTGCTGAGACTTCACTTCCTTGTTCATTAAGCATCTTTTTTTCCCATGGTTCTTTTTTAAAATGTTTACACCATATGCATCTTAAAACAGCAAACAATGGTCTGTGCCTTGAGGTGGAGTCACCTGGGCTTACAATGAATGGGTGATTATTTGACTTTTAGTAGTATAACAGACATCTGCTAAGCAGCTAAATTAATCACAGATGAGTTTTTGCTAGGGTTGCCTCAGGGTATATTCCAGACCTTCTCCTGTACTTAAGAGTGGTAAAATGAATTTAAATGGGAGACCTGTCAACTAAACAGCTTCTATGGTAATAAAAAGCATGTAAGGTGTTTTCTAAGGGGATTTCAGCAATATTTGTTTTGTTTCTGATCATTTATATGGCAGAAGAGGCACAGCATTGCAGTTTCAGAAAGCTGTAATATTAATTTTATCAGGCAATATAACACTTCACTTGAAACTGCCCCAAACATGGAAAGATAGATTTACCTGACATCTTGCTACTTATATCTGGCCTATTAAAGATTAAATATGAATAAAGTTTAAATAAAACCAACCTGCACAGAACTTAAAAAGGAAGAAATTCATAAATATTCTGAGCCTAAATTATAAACAACCAGACAAACAAAAATCAAGCAAACAGTCTCGTAAGGAATGGAACTTTCCCTACCTGGTACACACTGAAGCATACACATTTTTCAATTCCCATTGGCAGCCCCATTGAACATACTTAAAAGATTGGGTATATGTCTGTAAAACACTACATACAAGCTACTTCTTTGCACAGAAAATAGAATGAATATTGCCACTAGTTCCCAGTTGTATCTGTCTCTGGTTAAATACCAGTAACACTCTTCTCTGCTCTGATGCCCTCAACATGGAGCTGAGCATTTAAAAGCACTTATCTCTGGGAAAGTTCTTTTAACACACTCACGTTGAATACTGCTTTCTACTTTCTCTATTGTTAGGGTTTGCAAGAGCTCAAGAAAAGTCCTTAAAGGCCTTACCTGATTCTTCTTTCACTCTCTGAGAAACTTCAGAATATTATTTCAGTCTAAATGTCAGGTTGAAAGACCTTGCTTTCACATTGCTCCAACCTGGCCTTTCTGTATCAATCTTTAATCCTTCTCAAGAAAATTTGTAACCGTGGTTGGTAGTCTGGCCTTGGCCTTTTGTTAATTGCATGCTACTCCTAGGAGAATTTTCTTTTTGTATGTTTTCTTTCACTATTCAGCAGTGTAAGTGCTCTTCTGCCCTGCTTATGCTTCTCTGCTCCAGGATGGTCAAGGCTCAGTAGGTGCTTAGTCACAGCCTGGAACGTTTTGGATTTTCTCAATATATAATTAAATGGATTTGCTTTGGTCTCCATTGCTTGTCGAGTAAGTTCAGGATGTTAATTCAGTCTAAATGTCAAGTTAAAAGAAATACAATTCCATCCTGCTGAATAGTCTTGTTAACTCATTCTTTTTACTTTGACCTTTCCTTAGGGAGGTACACGTATTGCTCGATTAGTTTCAGCCTTTCCAGAAGAATGGCCGAATTTTATATTACTACACCATCTCTGAGGTCGTAAAATTCACACTGGACAGGTTTCACACTGGCTCTAATTATATCTATCCTTACTTATTGCACTGTGAAGAATTCTTCTGTCCCAAAACTCAGAAAGGAAAGTTGCTCACAAGTAACCTGAAATTGCAATATCTATATTTAACAAATACTGACTTGAAGAGGGTTAGACTTGTTAGTGAATCATTGCTAAAATCGTTTATATCTGGACACAAATTGTCCCAGAGGTATTGACTCTATTGAAATTAGGATTAGAAGGAATTCTAGAGAATTATTAAAAATATCTGCATTGATTTTTTCTGGTTGTNAAAAAAAAAAAAAGGAAAAAGCATATCCAGAACAAAATTAGTTGTAAAAAATATTGTTCAAGTGCCCATCTCTTCCTCTGGAAGTAAAGGACATATTATACAATTGAAAATAGTATTAATTTTCAGATTGAGAGAGTGAAATGCAGATTTTACCACTTGCCATGTGCAGAACGTCCATCCTTAGTATGTGACATCCTCTGTAGGCACAGTGCCCTTTAGTAGATTTACAGTAAATATCCATGGAGATCATCAGCTGGGAGGTGAGTGCAACTGATTAGGAAAGCAAGGGATGATGGTCAGCAATAATTGTCTGAAGCAGGAAAGCTAAGAACAAGGTGTGTGAGTAGCTTTGTCAGCAATGTCACAGATCAAGGGTGAGGTGGGCAATACCAGGTGATAACAGCACCTGAGGTGCAGTGATTTGTGCAAAGTAATTCTATCATACATCATATATATCATGTATATCATATATACATTTATACCTGTATGATGGGGGGCTCTTGATTATCACCCTTCAAAGAGATGGTGGAGTTGGTTTGAGTAATTTAATGAAAAATTCAGTTTTCCCTTCAGGAAAATCCAAATAAATAAGATGTTAGAAATTGCTAGGAAAGGGATTGAAAGAAACATCCCAGTGTTGTTATACTATTGTATAAACTTGAATATTGTAAGGAGTTCTGGTCATCTATTTGAAAAGGATTTAAGAGGAAAAAAAAAGTACAAAAAGGGTAATAAATGCTATCAGAGCTAAAGAAGTACTGTTCAAGGAGAGATTAAAAGTGAGAGTAATATCCTCAGAAACCAACATTCAAACACTACCATCTTTCAAGTATGGTACTACGTTTCAGATACTCAAGGTGAAATCCCAGATTCCAAGATTATAATATGATCCAAGCTGGAAAGCATCCTGGCCCATGTAGAGTACCACTGAGAACTCTGTGTATTTGGATAGTGTTTCAGAAGCAGAACATCAACTCTGAATTTCCAAGCACAACTCCATAAGCGAGCAAGAGNCATCCTCTCCTGTCCTTTTCTCTCCTTCTCATTCCTGTTAGTCAACAACAAGCTTGCTGATAACAATTGTTTTAATCAAAACTAAAGCACACATTAAGGTATAGCTACTTGATCATGTTTGTTAACCGAATCATTCTAGTGGAATCCTTATATTAGTTTACTCTTAGGTTGCTCCTGAACAAAACCTGCAGCTGTATGAACTGGTGCCTTCTTGGACACGGTCAGTGGTCTCACTGGCAGAGGATCAGTTTGCCATCTGTTCAACTGCCACTTTACCTTTTCAGGATTCTGATCACCACAAAAAACTATCAAAATATACTAAAGAATAGCCATCATGTAGTTATAATTCAGAACATTCTTCTGCTGCACCAGTGTCTGTCCCATTGGAGGATGTCAGAATACATGGCAAGGAGCTCAAATGAACCATTATAGAGCGATAGCAATTTTTCTGCTTGGGTACAAAATTTGGAACTGTATTGCTTGTTTTCAGTTGCCATCAGTACTGTGTTATTCATCATGTTCCCCTATAACCCAGAAATCTGTGCTACCAGAAGAAATCATTTATAAAATTGCTACCTTATGTATGGCAACAGAGTAACTACAATATAGTACCATGCTTGCTATACTACTCCCCTCCAACTAATGAGAAATAAATTTCAGGGAAAGCCAATATTATTTAGAAAAAAAGTTGCAAACCCAGGTATCTCAGTCATCTTCTGAAAGGTTATTTTGGTCTTTTTCTCACTGAAATTGTTTCTTTGCCATACTAATAGTCTTTTACAGAGCTGTCAGGATTCAAAAGAATTAATAATATCAAAGCCAATATAACATGATGGGCTATTGGTGTTTTTCACTGTTTTCTTCCAAAGTAAGTATGCTATCATAAAGATGTGTTTTACTTTATGTATGATTACATATAAAAACACATATAAAAATGAAATGGAGCTTGCCAACTAACCAAGTTTTGCAAAGTTTCTCATTTTATTTTTAATGTGTAATCTATTTCTCTTCCCTATCAACAGTATAATTCAGCATGAGTATAATTTACAATGGTTTGTCAGCACTATCTGTGTTGTGCTCTTTCTGCAGAGAAATGACAAGGATTTATCTAAGTCTGGTGAACTTAACACAGCTCATCATTTTTACAAATGCCTGGCTTTCTCCTAGAAATGCCAGTAGGATGCCAGCTGGGCTGTTAGTGCTATAAAACTGCCACTTCTTTCCTAAGTGATGATGGCAACTTTATAAAAATCACTGACCTGCCTTTAAGCAAGCTTGGTGAAATTTATTTCAGTGAGGACCATTGGTGGCCCATTGCAAAGTCAGCAGGAAATACTCAGTAGACCCCCACTTCTCAGGTGAATGCTCTGTGCTATGGACAATTTTAACATTTACTCAGCATTAATAGGTTTAGTAGTGGCCTACTAATCCTTAGTAGGATTCGTAAGAGAAAAAACTTCTTTTCTATCCATCAGTCTGACCATTTACTGCAGAAATATAAGCTTTCTTTCCCAAAGATTCATTACCTGGACATTTCCAACTACCTCCTTTCTATGAACACTCCATTAAATCATTGTTTGGCACCATCAAACAGGAGGTAGAAGGTGTTCTTTTCCTTTCTAAAGTTTTTTCTTTCTTTCACTACACTAAAAAGGCTTTTAAGTCTTTGTACTTGAATATTCTGAATCCGAACTCACAACATAATTTGCTCAAATGTTGGCCAGAATTAACTGTACAGACATTTTGTCAAGTAACCTGGTCTAGTGGATAAAAGGGAAACTGTAGTCATAACACAAGTTAATTTCTTGGCACATGACATGCCCTTAGCAACTAGGAAAATACAATCCTAGAGGACTCCCTTGAGGGTGCCCATTCCATGGAGATCTGGAAAGTACTTTCAGCATTTTCACTAATGATACTGATCTATAATTAAAACTCAGTGAACATCAGGATTGGTTAGTGCAAGTACAGGGTTTTGCACAGAAAGAAATCATACAAGATGAATAAACACAGGCTGGGAATCAGTACAGTCTAAATGATCTAATTTGAATAGCAACTCCCACACCACGTGTGGGTTTGGGAACAGGATGTCTTTGCAAACAGAATAGATCTTATTGTGGGACAGGTGAGCAGAGGTGTGGAACACCTGACCTTGGTTGTGCTCTCTTCTGTCTGCTTGGTTTTGTTAAACCAAGATATGCAAACTTTGAGAACAGATATGTAAATAGTTTTCAAATGTGAAAACACTGCTACTAAAGAGAAGCAGTTGTAACTCATTGTGCTTGCATGCCCTTACTCTGATGGAAAGACAAGAGGAGACAGTTTCTAGAAATGAAGGTCTAGATCATGTGTTACTAAAAGGTTTGTAAGGATATGTGTGTGGAAATCATGGAGAAAGTTGTTCAGGGATATGAAATATCTTTCTATTAGACAGTAACTCTCAGGCTGATTGAGGGGTATTTGTCCTGCATTTAGTGCATACAGGGGAAGGGGGAATGATGGACAACACCAAATTCCTTGAGAATCCTTCCAGCCCTCTGGCTGTTAGGTTTTAAGTGCATTAATATTCATGGAATTCCTAATATTTATTCTCAAAGATAGTAAAACCACTTCATCACAGTAACAGGAAGTGTACTATACTAGAGTAGTTTATGACAACATGAAAATGAAATGGTAGGAAAGCATAGAATTTCAGCCCTTTTTCTCCACCAGCTGCTATTTATTTTAATGTGCTTCTGACAAAGTAATATAAACTTTCAGAATGCCAGATTTGTGAATCTGTAACAACAGCTATAACCCAAAACTTTGCTGACTCTGTCACATTTGGCATTTGTTTTCACTTAGAGAATACTTTATGGCATGTTTATTATACTTTGGGATGCATATTTCAGTGTTTTGGTTGCATTAGAAAACACATACTTCCTTTTCTTTTGAAATACTATGTCCAACTTCAGAGGATAGACAAAGAAAAAAAAACTGATTTACTCTGGAGTTGAACAATCATGTATGCTGTTAAAAGTATAATTCAGAGACATTTTACTAAAAAGCCCAATAGATATGTATGGTTTTTTATACTCTTTTGCTCTATTTTCTAATGATGATGCTATCTCTGCAGGGAGGACATCTAGATGGCTTCACTTTTGGCCATAATTTGGTGTAAAACTGAAATAAACAAAAAAATGGCATTTACATCCCTCCTGCAGCCATATGTATCTAGAACTTACAAGTTTTCAAGCATCATTTCTTCCACAGACCCACAGCTGTCCATCAGAGAGGATACAGGGGGTAGAAACTGGAAGTCTGTTAACAAGCTCATCCATTTGAGTTGTAAGCATTTGGAAAATTAGAATGTTTTGAGCTATACAAGAAAGCCTCTTATTTTTGTTAGTTTTGTTCAAAATTCTAGCAAGGAATAGTATTTAAACCACAACTGCCCGTCTTTTCTGTAGTGTGTAGTTGTTGTACTGTGTTTTTACCCATGTCATACTGCATATCACAAAGCTATGGTTAGAACATATAAATGCTGGATCTTGCATGTCTCAGAGTACTGGGCATGCATAAACTCTGGTCAACTCTTTTAGACTGAGCACTCTGGAACTTGTTTTTCTAATCCATTCCTTTCCATGTCATATTGCTGCCCACCAGCTGCCTTATGCTACATTTGACAGCTTCAAAGTCTTTCCCATTATTTACACCTGTTTTTCTTCTGTCACTTCTGGGTACAGCATGTCTTAACTGTCCTATAAAAGATTCCTAAAAATGAAGTTTATGGATCTCTGCAAATAGATCCATATTGTGTTTCTGAAGGCATGATGATTCTGAGTGCTGCAGGTTTGGAGTAGTCACTCCCATGCAGTTTCCTGCATCTTGTTTCCTTGTGAAGCAATGTCTAGTTGCCCACAGCGAACATGATGCCCTCCTCTTTAGAGAACATTTTTAAAAGGGTCTGTTCATTCCTACTGAGAGGTTGAACAAGCCCACTACCTTCCCTTTTGTGGTGGGCTCTGATGTTAAGAAAAATGCTGCTGTGAGGTGATTCTCAAGGTAGCCTTACAGACCCCTCTCTAAGGCTATCTTGTTCCCAGACTGAAGCTCTGATGGTTCTCCCAAAGGGGTACAAGTTCTCTACAAAAGGCAGAGCCTGTAGCACCAGACTAGAAAAATCTCTGTGGACAAATCACTAGTAAGGCCCACATATATGCTAGAGAATGGATGTTACTCCATGTCTAATAATTTATTCTTTCCTTACCTATCACCTGATATTTTTCTTAAAATCTTTATGCTGTCTTCACATTGTAATATCAAATTATGGCCTAATGCTACCCCAACTACAATAGAACTTTTTTTTTAAATTTGGTTTTGTTGGGGCAGGAAGGAAGCTTTTAACAAGAAAAAGGAATTTTTTTTGTTGGTTTGTTTTTGGTTTGGTTTTTGTTAACTGTACTTATTCTAGGTAGATCTAAAAATCAGCCAAAATACCTCATGCTCTGGTTATTTCCAGTATTCAATGATTTGATATAATTTATAAAGGATTGTCTGTAATCCATACAGACAAGGATTTCATCTGCCTTTCTGTGTGCAAAGATAAATAAATATCTATGAACATCAGGCTAGGTAGGTAAAACTCACTAAGCCAACTACCCCTTGCTTACCATTTCTGGCCTAACAGAGTGAGGGCTAGAGAGGCTTAACTTCTTCAGGTGCAACACAATCCTGGGTACACCTCTCCCAAGGAAAAAATGTGCACACTTGAACTTCAGTCTCAATTTATTGGTTAAATTAAATTTGTCTAAGTTGGGTGTTTACATTAATTTCTATGTCCAGTTTGTCATTCTGTGTCGAAAAAAGAATAATATGATGCAGATTTGGATTAAAAATCAGGAAGGTATCAAGGGTCTTGCCAAGAGAAGACTTCTGATTTCTGACTTCTCAGGGTCAGGTTGATTTTGCTTTGTTTTTTTCTGAATACACCTGTGCCATGATAAGTGTATATGAATTTGAGGGAAAGCATCTGGAGAACATTCTCAAGCTATTTTTTGGCACGATTCCTATATTTTTTAAAGATGCCAGTTAGATGAGAACTTTGAAAACACTTTGTATTTATGTTCTTTGTAGGGTCTAAAGGATTTGACAGGCAGATCCAAGGACATCTATTAGGCTTATTCAAATATAAGTAGCTACATGTCAGAGGCATACCTACATGTCCTTAATGATTCCTTGCTTTATGCCAGTAGAAATTTTCAGGAGAGTGGGAGGGGATCCTTCAGTAAAGTGTGGGAAAGTCTGACCTCTTTCCAGGAGAAAGGGTAATTGTTGCTCAGTTCTGAAAGACTGAGGATGCCTGAGAGATTTTATCAACTGATTTCACTGTAAGGAGTGCAGCTACCAGTCCAGAGGAAAATAAAGCTTGAGTTCTCATCCACATATGCTAGCCTGGTGAAAAGTAGCATTAAATGTGAATGAGAGCTTACATACCTGCAAAAATGGACCTAGGGGAACAGCCAAGCTCCATTTTCAGGGAAAACATTACCCTGACACATTTGTTTTTTGTTTTGTTTTGTTTTGTTTTGTTTTAATTCACACACCAGATTCAGAGAAAGTATTGATATTTAGAGTAGAAAAGGTTGTGGTTAATTTAACCCATGAGGTAAAGAGGGTGGTGAGTAATACTTGCATCATAACTTACCTTTTCCTTTCTCCTCCAAATTTGGATGACTCTGGTGTAAAACTTTTCACACAATTATGCAAATATGTATGTGCATGTCTATATATGATGTGTAGATAAATATTTATAACATATATAGTGTGTGGTGTGTATACATTTTTGCAAATATATGTGTATACATATTTAAAAATGTTATTTTTTGTCATTGATTGAAAACATTTTTTCTTTAGGTGCAGGAA
Organism: Chaetops frenatus; assembly: GCA_013400775.1. Lineage (NCBI taxonomy): Eukaryota > Metazoa > Chordata > Aves > Passeriformes > Picathartidae > Chaetops > Chaetops frenatus. Next base: position 387,264 of record VZTR01013395.1, on the reverse strand, counting down.
AGTGTGCAGTCCATTTTCTATGTAGATGGTAGCATATTGTTGTTTAGCATAAAGTAGCCTAGAAAGAAACCTGGAAAGAAATGTCAGTTGATCTGCTGTTGAAGAGTTCAACTTCTTTAGTGATGTTGCATATACATGTTCTACATTTTGCTGATTCTGGAAGAAAGAACACAGAAACCAAGAAGGTATTAAGGTCTGACATTTTCACTTCCTCCTTCAGAAATTCTTCAATGAAAAATACACCAAAGTCAGCTTT
>VZTR01013395.1:372523-382808 GCA_013400775.1 Chaetops frenatus | reverse complement strand
TTTCTTTTTAAGGAAAGGACAGACTTGTCCTCCTTAGAGGAAGTCAAGCTTCCTCTAGGTCATACCTTTTCTCTGGGTGCTGGTTGTGACAGGCCCCCACATGTGCCTGCATCCAATTTGAGGCCGTTCTCTCTCCTGCAGAGTGTAACAGCAGATACTCTGAATCCTTTTCTTGAATCTCCAACCTAACAATATCCACGGTTACAGCACAAGCTCTTTGCATCTCTTTTTACTAACCCCCTCCATATCCATATTGTAAGGTCCCCTTGTCTTTGGTTTATGACCTCTCCAGGCTTTCACCACTGTTGTTGAAATTTTTTGTGCTCTGCTCAGAGCTCCCCAGTTTCATTTTTTCCAGAATATGGAACAGCAATGCTGTTCGAGTGATGTATCGGTTACCTCTTGTCAGCTGTGGCTGCAGCTTTTGAGGTCAACCAACCAATGTGTCACTTGGGCTCCTTTTGAGGTCACTTCTACCATGCCAGCCTCCTCCCTGAATACCACCTTGGCTTCTTCCCCACTCTGTGGCCTTCACACCCAATGGATGTGCTCAGCATCCTGCCCATGTCATCTAAGCAGTGGTGTTTTTTGTGTCAGACTGACTCAAAAGAAGTGCTGGGAGTATGTGAGATGCAGCATGGCTGCAGGGCAAATCCAGACCAGAGATAATTGTGCCACTGTTATTCTTAGTGCCCGAGATTAGATAAGTTTGCCTGTCACTGCCTCCAGTTGAGTTCTGAAAACCCAAAACATTTCTACTACTTCCCAGGAGGAAAATAGGGGAGAAACATCATTTTCTCATAAAAAAACCCTCAACAACCAATTCCCCAACCTTCTATGGTTTCCCAGCATCTGTATTGCCAAATTTGGCAGGATATGATCTTTGTCCCAGAGAAAACAGCTCAGTTTATAGCAAATACATGTTTTCCAGCCATCCTACATAAGTACAATCTTATCCCAATGGGCCACTATTGCTTGTGCCATTATAAAATGCCGTTTAGATCTTCTAAGTATTTTAAATTTATATTATATATACCCTGTATGTTCACATTTAGACAGAGATTTAGAAGCTCAGCTATTCTAGAATATGATTTGAATCTATTTTTTCTCATCACTATCTGATGCTCTTCTGTCAGCTGGATATCCAGGGAGGCATTTCTATTTGCCTACTGAAAATACAGTGTAGCAATTGTGTTAAATTGTCCAGTAGTTTTAAAATAACAAATAGAATTATTTTAATGTTAAAATGTTTCCTGATTTTTCACATGCAGAAGTGTAATCTTTCTGTAGGTTACAATAACCTGAGTTATATTTTGCTAGGGGCCTTCCAGTACCAATAAACAGACAATTTTTAAAGATAGCACCTTCTAAAGATAGGCTGTAAAACTGCAAAGGCAATGAAATCAAGAGTGTGAGGACAAATATGGTACATGATTTCAAAACTTCCCTTCCTATGGAAATGAGCTAAAGATGTGAAAGTGGAAGGATACCTGCCAAAATCACATTGACAGCCACTCTACTTTTAGACATCTTTCCGTCCTTCATTTATGGTCCCTATTTTGTTGGTGCAGATAGTAAATTCATGCAAACTCTTCAAGACAAGTATCTAACATATCTAAACACAGAGTAAAAATGTGCTGCCCAATCCTTCTGTGTTTATTGAAGAACTTCAGCTGTGGATACCATGGCTAACTGGGGCTTTGTGTTCCTTGGTTAATATTTAATTTTTAGCATAGCTGGAGCTCACATGAGATCCTGGATTCATCAGTGAGAGAAATTTCTTATTAGTCATGAAAAATTTAGTTCAAATAAGCAATAGAAGATTGGACCATTATCTATTATTAATCTCTTTTTCAAGCTGAAGTAATTATGAAATAAACAGGTTGCAATCTTATAAAAAAAATAGTCCCAAGTCTTCTCAGAAAGGATAGACTATTTTTTTTTATTGGCTTTTTGCAGAAAATCGTTAAAAAACAGGAAAAAAATATTTATTAGTTTTGGGCAGACTAAGTTTGTGTGTGTCTTATTTATAGGAACAGTTCCACTGAAACTCCAGATAGAACCAAGCACTCTAGAAGCCTGGAGTCATAAAAAGAAACTGTCTATATTACTTTGTCTTCCTATATAGTTAGTACAGTCACTATATATATTTCTAACTCAGAGTCTGATCCATAAACACATATACATGTTATGCAAAAAGACACACCACAAAGAGGTAGGAAAAGNGTGGCTTCCACATTTAACTGTGCTCTGCTCTTTTACCTGCATCAGTTTAAACCTATTGATTTAAAATCTTTTTCTTTTTATTTGATTAGGTAAAGTTTGAATGTATGGCCATTACACAGAACTGCTTTTTTGCTTATTTATGTTTGTAGTTTTACATGGGTTTAATTCCCAAGGGTGCAATTTATTCTCAAGTGCTGCATTCAAGAGGCAAAAGGACCTTAAAGTGGACATAAATTAGATTTGGCTGAGTACAAGGCTCAATCAATATAGTTTAAACATTTGAATAGTTCCTGAAGTCTTGCTGGCACATCTGGGTTTGCTAAACACATGCTGGGCTAAAGCTGAGGAATCAGCCATAATCTCAGGAGACCAGTGTGCTGAGCCTCCATCCAGAGTCAGTGGAGAGAGAGTCTCCAAAATTAACCTTGCAGAGTATGCTTTTGATTTTTAGGGAATGAGCTTACTCCTCACTGTTACCACCAATGCAGCTGCCCAAACACTGGAAGAACATTCTGTAGTTGTCTAGAGAAAACTGTATTCATACCGAGGCTTAAAAAAAAAAGTTGGCTGTTATTTTAATGTTAAAGCTTTATCTTAGGGCTCTGGACTCCAAAAGGGCATGATGTTTCAATCCAGAANTAGGAAAAGCTCTGACTATTTCCTTGGCATGTGCAAGGTATTTGTCAGGCAATGGCAAATGACATTTGTCTGGGATGGTTGGTGGCTTCCACATTTAACTGTGCTCTGCTCTTTTACCTGCATCAGTTTAAACCTATTGANCATTTTGAAGAACAGATTATAAAAACTTCCACAGCAGATTTGCCCACACACTGTGACTACTGGCAAAGTCATAGTAACAGGATAGGCTCTTGAACCATCACTTTGAAACTGCTAATTTTACGTCTGCTTTTCAGGTTTAGCCAATTCTACTCCATTTCCCCAAAAAACCCAGTGAACCACAATGAATCAGCTTTCAGCACACCTTTTTAAGAGCACAAAAACCTCTTTCTGATCATTATCAGGAGTGAAACCCTTTTATCAAAATGGCTAAGTACCTGGAAGAAATAAGTCTAGAAGGAAGGAATTCTACCACTTAAAACTTCATCAAGTGATTCAGCAAGGTTTCTCTAGTGTCCCATTTCAGGTATGACCATGACTAACACTATGCCAGGTCAGCTGAGGCTTTATCTAGTGTTGAAAAGATCCAAGGACAGATATACTCAGCACAGTCCTAGTGTTGCTCTGCTATTTCCACACCCTTAACAGAAAATACTTCTGGTGGTTCAGATGTGTTATGTAACGTTTCTTCATCTCAAGCAATTTCTGTGTACTGGCATAATTTGAGCGAAAACATGGTACATTTACACAAAATTCCATGCCTTAAAAGGAACTGCAGATGACCTAACATCTTTTAAGGACTAGAAGCTAACTTTGTCACCTTTCTGCATTTGCTCCAACCTCCACTGGGACTCTGGTTTATGCTGGAATGCAGAGTGGTCTCTGCAGAGCTTCCCCTAGTGCCTAATGGAGATGATGACAGTCTTTTCACTGCATTCAATCACTTTTGGGTTTGCATTTGTTTTGTTTCTGGAAATACAGTGTTGATTGGCATTGCTGATCCAAGACCAACAGTCCCAGGTTGTTAATGCAGTCAACCCAACAGCTCCCCTTGTTAAATTTTATCTTTTTTCACCTTTCCCTAGGTTGGAAAAATCCACAAGAATGCTGCCCGCAAAAGAGAATACCACGTCCTGTTCATGGTGATCACTACAGTTATCTGTTATCTGGTGTGCTGGATTCCATATGGGGTTATAGCATTACTTGCAACTTTTGGTAAGCCAGGTGTTGTGACTCCAGTTACAAGCATCATACCTTCCATCCTAGCAAAAAGCAGCACTGTTTGCAATCCCATTATCTACATACTCATGAATAAGCAGGTAAGACATGTATTATTTTTAAATTGCATTTTCTTCAGGGTCCATCAGACATTCTTGACCATTGTGACTACCAGTCTTATAGATGTATCATTAAGGACATTGAAAGCTTGTCCAAACAATTCTACTGGAATCTTGGGATGGAAGTGTTTGCAAACAACAGCATACTGCTAGATAGGAAGAATGGAAAAATGTTTGCTTACTGAAATTGTTTGTGCTCTTCTGAGGGCACACTGGATATTAATTTGTATCCTTCAGAGTTAGTCGCCAAAGGCATTTACAAGAAGAATGCTCAAACATTTGGTGAGGTTGAGGAGTGGGAGGAAAAATGGACAAGAAGAAAAAGGGGTTTCATGACCTTGAAAACAAAGTAAAGGAGACCATTTGCAAATACTATTTTCATTATAGATCCCCTTAAACCCAAATATCACTGCAGTTATTGTTTTTGTGAACATCTACATCCTTACTGTTAAGTTCCCAGTTCAACTACATGCCAAAATAGATAATGAATTTTGTCTTATGAACACCAAGGCATATTCTAAAATGCCTAGATCCAGGTCAGGGCCCACATTCCTCTAAATGCCATATTCAGGATTCAAAAGTGAGCCTCCTAATGTTTCTGTGTTGATAATTCTGACTCTAAAGTTTGATAATGGCAGATCTAGAAGTTTTAAAAGTGTTTTGCAGTAGGAAATCTGAAAAAATATGCACAGTTTATGAAAATTTTTTTCATTAGATTATGTGTTAGAGATTGTTCTCAGTTTTCTTTCTTCATTATGTCCATTACATTATTACAAAGCAAAGAAACACCCTTTATCTTTTCTTGCTCAGTGTATGCTGGAGCCCTCCCCTTACTATTTATCAACAGCAGCATTGTATTATTATGGAGCTGAGACAAGGAAAGAGTTAAATGTAACAGCCAAATATATTCAAGTTTTGCCACAGCCTGAGATCCTTCTTGGCCTGCTTCATCTAACCTAATCATGTTCAAAAATGAAAGAGTCCACTCTTGGAGTTTGAGGGAAAAATCTCAAGCAAACTATGAAACTTCCCTGAAATCAGAAGGAAAAATTTCTACTGCCTTCCCCAAGACCAAGGCTTCATTTCCAAAGGTCTCTTTTGAGCTGACATTGAAACAAGTAGAACTTTCCATTTGAAAAGCATTAATGCTGAAGAAAACCACTAACTTTCTTTCCCCTACCTTTTATGATTCTTATGGAAACTTCTCAACAGCAGCAGCTGCCTTGCTTCTTTATTCTCTGAACACTTTGAGTGAGGTCCTTGACTGAGAGATAATCTGACTGTGCTGTGATCACTGGACTGGGTTATATGATATTGATTGTTTTGTTTTGGCATTGTCTTTACACATGGAGATGTGATGAGACACCCTGAAGAGGAAGAGCTTGGTCAGATTTGGGATAAATGCTTTTTACTAATGAAACCAAAATGATAGCTTAAGTGCAGCATTAACCTGCAGCTCTTCTCTGCTGTGCCACCGTGTATTAGCAGTGAAAACAATTGGTTTTAATAGACATTGAGAAATGTGCTTCACTCAAAAAAGTGAAACCCAGCCCTTTGTCTGTTCCTCCTCCTTTCAGAACAGGAACAATAGTAACACCCCCATTTAATGCCTCACTGGTGTTCTTGGCACCTCTGTAGTTGTTCTCACACTTTCTTGTAAATTTAACACCTCAGGAAAAAACATTGTTAATCTTCCTGGCACTCAGCTTTCCTGGTCTTCATGCTCAGCTGAGAATTGTCACGGCAGGCTGGTCCCTCCCAACACAGAAATTATCTGGCCTGCTTTTTTCACAGTCCTCTGTTTGCAGATGTGAGGTACCACAGTAGGGTATTTACGCCTGCACCATATAAATACACAGAACACATGGCATAATTTTTAGCTGTTTATGCATAAGCCTTTTTGACATGCCCTGAAGACTGGAAAATAGTGTTGGTTGACTGCAGCTGTTGTGTTGGCTTCCAGCTATCATAAATCTGTGTGGAGTATTGTGGAACTATCAGCCTCTGAGTCAGCTTTAAAACCCATCCTGCAAAGCACATCTTTAAATTAAGTCTCAAGCAGTCCCTGAGTCAGTTTCATGTCCTGGAAATCCAGAGAAAGAGTTTTGTCTTTGGCATTGCCTATTGCACTGCCCCGAGGTGGTAAATCACTGAGGAAAACAGTGAATTTCATTATAGCTGTAGGAACTCCCTCAAATGGGATGGCATGAGGTGTGCTGCTGTCCTTCTTCCAGTGCTGTCCTCCAGGAGCAGAGAAATGCACTGTTTAAGCTGTACTGTTACTGGGCTGATAACATGCCAGGCAGACATCAAAATTCATTGACAAAACTAAGGCACTAAACTGCCTGAGACCAAATGATGCTGGGGTGAAGCTGGAGGAGACAGTAGAAGAGACTCCATTTTTCCTGTTTTCTCTTTATGGAAGGCTCTTTTGGCTCTTAGCAATATGACTCTGTGTGCCTGGGGCAGATTCCCAAAAAGGAAGCACACAGCCAAATAAGTGGTCAAGGTCAGTGTGCTTACACTTTCAGTGCATCAGTCCTTTACAACCATGTAGTTAATGCAGTTGTGCAGATTTTGATCTTCTCCTACCTCTCTCAGTGGTTTTTATTCCCATCACATATCGCTGTAAAGCTCCCATTGTTCAAACTTCCACCCAAGCAGCCAACTCAAAGAGATTTTTAATGACAGCTCCAACTACCTTGCTTTCACCATGGTGGTGCCGGCAGAAACCTGCTCTTTCACATGTCACATGCAAGCAAGTATTAAGCATTCACCCAGTGGATATGGAGTTTCCCTGTAGTCCTAGGTTTGCTGCTGAGGAGCTGATCCTGCTTCTATGTTTCCACAGAACAGCACAGGAATCCCAACACGGAAGCGCTTTCTGGCGGGTATAACTGTGCATGAGGACATACTGCACTGAGAAACAGGGATTATTAACTGGATAGCCTAATAGTGTGGCAGCTTCAGAGGTTAACCTTGTTTTACAGACCAGAAATTCATTTGTTATTGACATAGAAGTCAAGACACTAATAATGAGTGTTCAAGAAGGTGTGATTATGGATGAGATCACAAGTGAGTGAGATTGCAAGAATCTCCACTCACTATTTCACATATTTGAAGATGGTACTCAGGGAAGAGAGAAATTTGCTGCGTTGCTACTGTCAGACACATTTAGGTCAAGTTTAAACCTGCATCACTTATAGATTTAGAGAACCAATTGCTTGAAAACTACTAATCAGATTACAAGTACAATCTTTGCTGATGCAAAATAGCCTTGCTCTGCTGCAGCTCATGAGCTTTACACTAATTTCTTTTGCATTTTCAGTTACTCAGGCAGTGTACCTAAATCTCTCTGAACTACTGAAACTCAGGCTAGCACATCTAACACTCTACTGCATATTACAATTGGTGAAAAAGTCCACCTAAACCATGTGATCAGTAATGTGCTATTTCTGGTGTCAGAAAATGCCTCTGAGCAAAATAAGGAGGGGAGTGTGAGGACAGGGATACAATAAATGGGAACATGAGTCCCTGATTAGTGATTTGATTTCTAGTGTCTGTCTTATTGCATTAAAATAATTGCATTTTAAAAAATAGGTGACCCTGTCATTTTCCCCAAGGATCTTGAGAAGCAATGCTGAAAAGAATATACACACTTATTTGAAAGTCATTGCTTCTGTGACCTTTCCAAATTTATCATGTAATGGGGCATGATAGGTAAGGCATTTGGCATTATGAAATTAAGGGGAAGGAATGAAAAAGCTAAGCCAAGTACAAAGACTGTTTTTTCTCTGTAGAGATTTGAATAATAATGGTAATTATATACCTAAAGAGTGTTCCTCAGTGGGACCTGGGCCCAACACCACACATCAGACACCTCCCAGGCACCTCTGCTGTGGCTCTGACAGTCCTCAGGAAGATATGCCACCTCCTTTCACCTAATTTGCTTGTTACTCAGGCCTTTTTCCAGGGCCTTTTTGGGACTTCCCAGCTGCCAGATGAATAACAAAGAGTCTCTCTGTCCTTAATAATAATCTGTTTGTTCTTTGTATATGCAATTTTCTAGAAAAACTTGTCAGTCATTCTTGATCTTAACTTTTGTTCTAAACAGGGAAAAATGCTTGTGAGCTTTGGCAAAGGGAGATACATATGATAGTGATAAAAAAAATAAAAAACCTTAACATTTGTCCACTGGCTGTTATAGCAGCTCTATTTTCTGTCATTTTTCATGGGGTATTGTGCAGTTTTCAGTATTTCCAACAAAAGGTAATGGCTCATTTTTAAAGCTGAAGGAATATGTGGGTGAGTTAACAGTGTATTTTATAAGTTACTAGTTTTCACATTTGGAAAACTAAGATATTTTAACTGCATGAGAACACAAAACTACAGATCCAGTAAGACAGTATGCAATTCAGGGACAATTGTGCCAAACCTCATTTTATACATAAATTGGGACATATCTGTTAAGTCCCAAGAAGAGAGCTTGTTTGCTCAGTTCAAACTTTGAGAGGTCTGTGAACTTACCATTAAGATTTATTATCTTGTTATAACTTTTCATTAAAATTCACATAGATTTCAATACTCATGATCTGGAGTTTTTTTCCCTCTCTTCACTGGTAGCTAAGCTGTATTTGAGTAATTAATAATCCAAACAGAGTGGCACACCCAAGCACTGGATAGGTCAACTGAAAATGATCTCTTACTGCAGAATTCTGTAGCACAGCTCAGAAATGTTTCAAATTTGTTTCTCTGCCAACATGTAGTGTTATGCCCTTTTAAAGTAGAGGAGCAAAGAGAAGAAAGGTCTCAAGGGCACATTTACTACTGTCATAAGGTATAATTGCATTTCACACAGTAAGTTTAAAATTACTTTAGGAATTTCTCTCACAGGTCATGACAAAAAGATCAGTTCAGGTAAATAACTTGGGCATTTAACTAGGGTCCCNCCTGTCCTGGACTGGCTTCAATATCACAGAAGGGTTTAGAATTTACTTCTTATAGATCCAGGGCAAAAGTAGGAAGCAGGCAGCCAGACCACTTCTCATGCAAGGAAAATACTGAATAAAGTTGAAAACTAATACAGATGAATGAAGAGAAATACAGGATAAGCACATGTGTTTTAGACTGTATAATGATTTTCAATTTATGGCTAGGGAATGCATTAACGGAAATGACATCCAGTTAAAAGATCCTCCTTCTGGAAGACACAGAAAGTGAAGGGCAGCAATATCTCTTTAAATCTTATTTTAAACAGCATCTAATATGTTAATGTGCCTTCCTATATTGCTGTTTTCTTAGCACCAGAGAAACATGAGGCTTCACAGAAGTGGGAAGAGACATCCACATTAGGCAAGGGAAATGAATGGGTCAGAAACCAAGGGGGAAATGCAGTGAGCAGGGTTTGTAGCAAAGACAACGGGATCCTTTTGTAGTTCATATCCACCCTGCAAAAAACCCAGGCATTTCTGAAAGGAGAAGAGACTCCAAAGAGAGTGAAGCTGAGGTGTTGAATTTGAAATGACTAGCAGTGCAAAAAGAGAGGAGGGTCCAATATTGCTTGGCATCCTCATTGAAGACACAGGAGGATTGCATGCACCATCAGATGACACCAAACCAAGTTGTGCCCTTTACGTGCTTGAGGGAAGAGACGCCATCCAGAGGGACCTTTACAGGCTTGAGGAGTGAGCCTGAGCAAATGCTATGAAGTTCAACAAGGTCAAGTGTAAGGTCCTGCACCTTGGTTGGAGCAATCCTGAGTATGAGAACAGATGGGGGATGGAGGGATTGGGAGCAGTCCTGGGGAGAAGGACTTGGTGATGCTGGTGGGTGAGAGACTGGATATGCCCTGGCCTCATGAGCTGGGACCCAGAACACCCCCCGTGCTCTGGGCTGGTCCAAGCGNTACCTCCAATACAGCATGGCCAGCAGGGCCCCTCTACTCTGCTCTGCTGAGCCTCCACCTGGGGTACTGAATCCAGCTCTGGGCTCCCAGCACAGAAGAGAGATTAACCTGATGGAGCAAGGCCAAAGAGGGTCATGGTTAAGGTCAGAGGGCTGGCAGTCTTCTCCACTGAAGAAAGTCTTGAGGGAGTTTGTGTTTC
>VZTR01013395.1:323404-366779 GCA_013400775.1 Chaetops frenatus | reverse complement strand
TAATCATTGTCACAGTGTGGAAAATACAATATAAAACTGTAGCGGGCCTGTAATTCATTAGAATAATCCCCTTTTCATTATAAACTGCATCATTTAATGCAATTCAGAAATCTGACTGTGCCCAAATGAAAATAAATATGAGGTTCATTGTCTTTTGAAGTAGAAGCTATTACAGAGCTTTGTTCCTCCGATGTTTAGTATAACTGCTCTCAAACTAAATTTATTTGTAGCCATTTTATAAACCTTTATTCCTCAAAAAGCCCCTCATCTTTGGTAGTTGTTTTTTCCTCATACTGGGACATCATAAACAGGTCACTTTCTGTCCCCACATTGCTAGGGTGAACTAGTATACTTCATAATTTCATGTTCAAAACAACTACTCAAAATATAATTTTGGTACTCCTGCTTGAAACTGGGTATTTAATTTGGGAAACTTTTTAGGCATTCATTGGATGTTAGTAGAGAACCAACACCTCAATGCAGTAGGAGTTATTTATTGTTTCTGTCTTGTTTGCAGTGTTTAAGTCCCCTGATTATTAGTATTATCTTCAGAATCTGCACTGAAAACGAGAACATCAGCTCTACAGGGACTTCTTAAATCCCTTTATCTAAATTAGAAGCAGATATTCAGAAATGGGTGTATAGAAATAAGCAAGGATCTGCTACATAAGGTACAACTATTGTATGCTGAGTACTTTATGGATGACCTTGCTTCAGATGTAATGTTCAAACCCTTCAGGGAAAACACTTACTCAAGACCTTACAACTCACCCAAGGCTTTTCAAGACTTCTGTGTTTGCTGGCTTTAGGCCACTAGGAATACACTACAAGTAGGATTCAAAGGTTAACCAAAAACTTACATCACATGTCTTCCTTTCCACCTTCACTAGTCTTCACCTCTCTCACAGTGAGCACCAACTTCAAAATCAAGGAATTTCTATGTGAGTTAGAAAACAAAAACCAGGCACTTATGTCACTTGTTAGTCAACTTCCCAGTAAATAATTTTCTCGTTGTGAAATGTGGCTTCTTCAATATTAGAGAAGCTGTTAATTTTGCCAGTTTTATTTTCAGCAGGGAAAAAAAAATTCTCCATGCTTAAGCTTCTATGCCTTGCTTCCTGTCAAAAGTATCTTCATTGAAAAACAGTCTCCTTCACACAGTAGATCAAGCTCTCTTACCAAAATGCAAGCCCCATGTGCAGTGGCTCAGCAAGGGGAAGGAAATGCAGTGAAATATAGCTCAGCCCAGTGATCTAATTTATAGGGGAACAGTCAAAATGAAGTTGAGTTATAATTCCATGAAAACATCTACCTGCAACTGGATATTTTGACAGTCTGGGGGTTTGTCTGGAATTTTTTGATAATTTGTTTTTATTTTGTTCACTATAAGAAAGAAATTATAGAAGAATTAAAAATTCTGTCAGAACAGAAATTCTGATTTCTCAACCCAGTGGGTCCTGTTACTGCATTACTCACACATAAAACCAAATTACTTCTGCTAAAACACAGTCAAAAATCAAACCCCTCTAGGTAATTTCTAATTCTGCCTTGGGTAAAATCAATACCTAATTGCTTGCAAACCAAGATAAAAGTAAAGCCCAGGGAAGACTTAGTTCTCATCCTTTATACCCACCACTTCCTATACTGCAGCTGTCATTTCTTGAAAAAGTAACAAGTGTCCTCATCCAGAAGTAGAATGCTTATCTGGCAATTAAAGGTTTCTCCCAGCATTCCCATATCAGAGAACTTCTCATTTATAGCAATTGATGGAAATACAATTTTAGACAGCAGAAGCAACAGGGCAGGTGGTCAGGAAATCTGGGCTAGGAAGGGGCATGTAAGAACCTATGTTTTAGCCAGAGGTAGAATTAATTAGTGACAAGGAAGAATCAGTTTGTAAAATGCCCTAGAGCTGCCGAAGTTTCTGTGTGTGTGTGACTTGGCAGAATGCAAGAGTGACCAACCCTCAAGAGACTAACCCTGAGAAATTCAGAAGGGAAGATAGCCAGTGGTATTTTACTACAAAAATAACCTCATGGAAAGAATGCTTTGGATTTCGTCTGCAGTTTTCTGGGTCTCAGTCTTAATGAAACGCTGTAAGGAACCTCTGGAAGATCTGTTTCCCCTAAACATGTGTTACATACATAAGATAGGCAGTTCATAACCTACCACAAAAAAAACCCCAAACCCAAAAAACAACAAACCCCCCCCCAAAAAACTCCAAAAACCAAACAACCCCTCCCCCAAACTGAAAATGAACCAACCAACCAAAAGCCCCCCCAACACAATAAGATCACATTTCTACACATATTTAATAATGTGCTATATTAACAGCAAGATTGGGCAGGAATATACCAGCATAAAACCATCACAATCAGCTGGAGTCTTTATTTTAATCCATTTGGTCTGATCTGGAGTCCATGGTTGAAAAACTGAAAATACAAGAAAAAAAATGGGTCAGCAGAACGGCCTATTGAATGTAACTAAATAAACACATAGATTTTTCAAGTGTCAAAATATTTCTTGCAGTTATGCTTTGAACTTCCAGCAATATGCAAGTTATTTTAAAATGATCTGGAATCACTCATCCCATATTACAGTGGTAATAGACCCTTCATTTCTCCTCATGACGTAGAATATTACTGTAGGGACTGGTAAATTTGCTGCTGCCTCTGTTAGTCAGGGTCCATCTATCACAGTGCAAAACCCTAAACAATTCTAGCTTATGAAATGGGAATAGGAAAGAGGCAGGATCCATTTTGTTGCTATTCACTGAAGTTCCTCACGTTGCTCAGAGAAACTCTTCTTAAGTTTATTTTAGGTAGGAGAAATTAACTTCATGTGCTGCCACTACTCTATACTGTAAGGGGATTAGTAGCTCTGTTTAAGGCCAGAGAAGAGCATGTGTGAGATAAATATGACAACTCATATTTTTCCTGCAGTGATAAACCCATTGAAAGCAACCATGTGCTGTCTCAAACCAATGTGCATTGAAGACACAGTAGCATTGTTAATATTTGCTTTCATGTGCATAATCAATCCCTTTGAAGTTCAGCAGCCATGCTGATTACATTGAAGTATGGGCAAAGAAAATTTCTCCCTGTTTCCTCTGACAAAATAACTATCCCCACTTTATGATCCCTTCAGCTTTGATCTCCTACTTTGTTAACTTTATATGAGAGCACATGTTTCATGGGGACTTATCTCAAAGGAGTATTTTAAAATAATTATCTGAATAGCATGCTGTAACCATGAAGACAATGCAATATTTCTCAGACATGGTATATGCTCTGTTGTTTCTGCCTTCCTTGCTCTTCTACTTTGTTAATATTATTTTGGTAACAGTTTACACATTTTCTTCTCATCTCTACTTCTTGGGATGCTACAACTGCTCAATAAAAATGCCTAATGCTCTGACAGCTACATTCAGCCCCATGCATTTGTAAACTCTAAATTAGAGCCATCTGATAGCTTATAATTTCATTTGTATCAATGAAAACAAGCACTCGAAAAAACTGAAAAACAACCCAACACTTTCAAAGAGGAATATTGCTAGGGGAGCAAGGTAATGTTGCTTGATCCAGTTGGAAGCATCAGCTAAGACTCCCTTTTACTGAAAAAGCAGGCTCAGAAACAGGTCCAGAACAAAACCTTCTCCACTTTTCCTTTCTGGTCATCTGTCTTCCTCATGCTCAGGATATAGCACTTTATATAAACCTCCTGTCTCATGTGTCTCATGGGCTGTAAGGCTGGCCCTAAGGGTAGACCTCTGGAACTTACAGCTTGCCCAAGACACATGATGCATGTTTTTTGCCTTAATTTGCAAAAAAAATTTCTCATGCTGTCTCTGTCTTAGTCCAAAGTGCAGGTACTTTAGATGGAGAATGCTGTTGTAGTTTACAAAATATCAGACAACTCACAAGTTATGAACTCTAACATTCTGAGACACGTTCATGTTATGTTTCCTACAACTGCTATCACTAAATAGTGCTTAAAAGATAAAGCAAAGCCTCCTAGATTTATACAAACCAAAACAATCCAGAATCACCCAAACCTCTTCCATTAGCAACACTCCCACCCCCCTCCTGAGCCCAAGGGTCTCACCTGCACAGGAGACACACACATGGGAGCAGCAGTGCAGGATGCAGCCAGTACAACACATCCAAAAGTGCTCCAGGACTGAGGGTGGAAAACAACCACTGTTTAGAAGGTGGGGCAGTAAAATATTTTAATCAGGCAGCTCAGTTGCAGTCAGACAGCTATCTGGGAGCAATTAACAGCAGCTGACACAGCCTGGAGTCAGCACTGGCAGTTTTCCCCTCTGGCTGCCTGCATAAAATCAAGGCACCTGCAATTGCCTGCCCTCTGTAACCCTCAGGGTTTCTGGAGTTCTCTCACAAGCATATAAGGAGTTGCTGCTACAGTCATTACACCCTACCTGTCAGCATCTTGTAACCAAGAGGAAATTTGATTTGTATTTATCTATGTGCAGAAACAGGTTACCAGAGGAAACTGGTTTCCTTATTTCAGTTATCATACAGATGACTATAAGCACATGGAGGAGGTTGTTCAGAGTGTAGAGGTGTAACTTTGTTAGTCTTCTCTCAGGTAAATTTGTGGGATTCATTTGTTTACAAAGAAGCTGAACTTCAGCAGCAGTCTGTTCTTAACTCTACTATAGTTCTTCATTTTAAGATCACATTCCAGCACACTAAACTTGACAGCAGCAATATGAGCACCAACAGATGTGTTGGGTTTCTCTCCAGAGGTACAGAAAAAACCATAAGAAAACACAATGCCAAACCCAAGGAAGTGACTCTTAGGAAAAAGTAACAGTCCTGCCCATCTATTACGGTACATATTTTAGCTGTTTCTATTTTCTTGGTGTCTTTCATAATTCCCTGTCTCTCCCCCTTCCTTTCACTGAACCTCATTCTTTACTTTTATAATTTTTAAGAATCCAATAATCACACCAGCAATCATTCCCCCTGTGATTTGCCACATCTTACTTGTGCTGCCAGTTTTCTGGTGGTTATTCTGCCTCCAGTGTGAAAAAAACCCCACTATATTGCTGCATTATAGTTACTTCCCAGTCAGTTTACTATAATCACTTAATATTTTCATCAAACTAAATAAGCATTTACTTAGCTTATTTTCAGGAAAAATATAAATAACAGGGCATGCACTTCTTACTTGCCTTGGTTATCAAGGCATGAAGCTTTGGGGTCAGACTATACTTCCACAACAGTACCACCATTTTTTTGAAGTGCATTCTCTGGAGTAACTTACTGGTGTAAGAAAGTAGAATCTAAAAAACTAAGGAAGGATATGTATATGGAGTAGGCATTGGTAAGTTTTGGGGTGCAGCAGAAAAATCTGATGAAGCAACCAACCCTGGAAAGATCAAGATACCAGGAAAGCTAAAACAAAACTCCAAACAAACCACAAGTGTTAGTGCTCTGTTCACACTAATTGATGCAGTCCCACAGTAAAATACTATTTGATCACTGCTGCAGGTGCAGTTACCTGCAGAAGATGGTGGATGTGATTATAGCAAGGGACTGGCTCCTCCCTTGCTTGCCTGACTGTTCTTACCACAGTATCACAGAATAGTTTGGGTTGGAAGGTCACTTTTAAAGCTCATCTAGTCTTAACCCCCTGCAATGATCAGGACCTTCTTCAACTCAGCCAGGTTGTTCAAAGTTGCATCCAATATGACCTTGAATATTTCCGGGGATGGAGCAACTACCACCTCTTTGGACAACCTGTTCCAGTGTTCCACCATGCTCATCATAAAAAATTTCTTTCTAATATCTAGTCAAAATCTACACAATTTTAGATTAAAACCATTACTCCTTGTCCTATTGCTACAGACCCTACAGAAAACCCTGTCCCATCTTTCTTGTAAGTCCACTTTAAATACTGAAAGGCCACAATAAGGTCTTCCCAGAGCCTTTTCTTCTCCAAGCTGAACAACCCTAACTCTTTCAGCCTTTCCTCACAGGAGAGGTGCTCAAGCCCTCTGACCTCTTTGTTGGCCTCCTCTGGGTTTGCTCCAACAGGTCCATGTCCTTCATATGCTGAAGGTCCCAGGTCAGGATGCAGTACTCTGGCTGGGATCTCACCAGAGTGCAGGAGAGGGGGAGAATTGCTTCAGCAAGTTCATGCTGCAGTCAAGACAGCAACTTGAATTAAAAATCCTGAGATATGTCTTTCAGGCAGATCACAACAGGCAGGCTAATAATGCAGATAAACAGACCAAAATGCCTGCATGAAGTTTCACCTGTCAGTAGAACTATGACCCTAAGAACTACTCTAGTGAAACACAGCTGGCTTCTATGAGTAAAATGATAAAAGGTACCTTTGACAAAGGCATGTTTAGAAAAGGGCAGCGCAATTTTGGGAATAAACCTGAAAATTAGTTGTCTCCAAGGCTCCCTGAGATACAATCAGAAAATGTCACGGCTCCTATAGCTGTACTCACTGAAAAATAGTGTGTAAACAAGATGTCCTCTGTACCTCACACAATATAGTTAATGGATTTACACCTCCTAGTGAGGTTCATTTTCCATGCAGTGAGACAACGATGTCCTCTCTGATGTCACAGAGTGTGAAGTTGACTGAGGATTTAATAGACAGAACACAGTGATCATATTTTCTTCTTAGTTT
The DNA here is from genome assembly GCA_013400775.1 of Chaetops frenatus. Lineage (NCBI taxonomy): Eukaryota > Metazoa > Chordata > Aves > Passeriformes > Picathartidae > Chaetops > Chaetops frenatus. Next base: position 360,110 of record VZTR01013395.1, on the reverse strand, counting down.
TTTAAATAATAAAAGCAAAGTTGCTGGACTTGAAAAGTATCAATTAGTGGNAATATAGTTAATGGATTTACACCTCCTAGTGAGGTTCATTTTCCATGCAGTGAGACAACGATGTCCTCTCTGATGTCACAGAGTGTGAAGTTGACTGAGGATTTAATAGACAGAACACAGTGATCATATTTTCTTCTTAGTTTTTTAAATAATAAAAGCAAAGTTGCTGGAATTGAAAAGTATCAATTAGTGGCTTGATTTGCAGGTCTCAGCATTCAGTTTATGCTCTAGAGTATCTCACTGATGTGAGTTTTCTGAGGTTACTTGCATACCATGACAGTAACTAGCCCCTCAACACTGCCTCTCAGGAGGTGGTGTAACACACAGGATGAGCTGCAGTTTCTGCCAGGAGTGTGCATGATGGCAACCCAACTTTTATCATTCCACTAATGTGTAACCAGCTTTCTTGTTGGCATGGACTCAAGATGAGTCCCTGGGATGAAAACACTGATTAGCACCTCCATTGGCCCAACTCCGGCCCCTGTGTAGTTCAAGAACTACCAAAAGCAGTAGTATGCCTCACATTTAATGGATGAAGCAGGCTCGTAGTGGTTGAATTATACAGTATTTCATCACAGGCTGAATGGCAAGTTACATTTTCCCTTTGGTAAGTTGTTTTCATTTTAATTAATAATTTATGAAAAAGCCTGTTCTTCTCACTGAAACACAACACTGGATTCCTTGAATGGGTGGCACAGCCATTTACCCGAAGTCTATCAGCATTTCAAGTACAGCACCAAGTCATCAGAGCATGACCTCCTCAGAGGGCTTGACAATCACAAGAAATTTACTGCTCAGAAATTTACTGAGCAGTGTGGTGAATATATTCTCCCAGACATCCCTGGCACACTGCTTGGGTACACATGCTCACTTCAGAATAAAAACTGGCTTTACAGTATTTGTCTCTTTTCTGTAGTTTTAGTGTGACTACTCCTTGTCAGATTAGCTGTCCATTTCCATTTGAGATTTCATTGAAATTGTGGGCAGAACTGACAGGCACCTTCCCTCTTTTGTTCCACCTGCAGTTCAGTGTCGATCATTTAAGGCAATATGAAAAGACCAGCACTCCTAAACAAATGAAAACAAATGTTTTATTTACAGGAAAAAAAATCTGTACACTGTGTATACATAAAAATATACAAAATCATAATAGAAAATATAAAAAGTGTTAAAATGTATACAAACACTGCTTAAAAATGTGACTCTTGTAAAATCTTAAGCTTTGTTATTAGAGTACACATTCATTTAAAAAAATCATCATACAAAATAATTCTCAAAGCTATTAAAAAAGTACACAGTCTATATTTGAATAGTTCAATGACTACACATTTTAAGAGTGATGAGATGATATGAAAAAAAGTAAGGCTTTTACACACAACTCTTATTTCAAGAACAAAATTCTGAATCTGATTGCTAAGCCAGAGAGAAGACATCTGCACTGTCAAAATTCATTAAGTGATTCAAGTATGCCCAGACATGGGCTACTTTAAATTTCAAACAGTTAAATCAGTTATCCTCCTTGTGTGTGAGAGGATAGATGCTGGAAAAGATTCAAATAATTTTAACAGTAGGCTTCTGAATTACCTACTTCAAAGCAGGATTTCATTTAAATATCCATCAACTTTAGAAAGCATGAAGTGAAAAATAGTAACCATTTATTGTTGCAGTCAATGCATTTAATACTCCTTTCATGGTACATCCGTGTCACTGTCTAAATGGCATTTTCCACTCTTAAAAACTTTTAAAGGAAAAAGAAATTAAAACCCCCAGTATGGATTGTTCCACATGTGTTTTGAATTCCTGTTTAATTCAATCAGTCTCTAAAACAACTGTGTTCAGTCTGTGCAACCAGTGAGTGTAGACACTTGTCTTCATTTAAAAAAAACAAAATAACTCTTTTGGTTTTCCTGACTTTGGCAACAGACCTACAGCAACAAGTTCAGAATTTGGATGTCTTCACCAAAGAAACTGTCTTGACCAAAGACAAGCCACACTTAAATTAAATTTGTACAGTGAGAGTGTACATTAGAGTGTTCATATCACCCCTCTCTCTCTCTCCAAAGTTATATCACAGTAATTTCACTGAATTTACCAGTTTCCACAGCATAAAACTGCACAACAAGGTAAAAAAAGATGTAGTAGTTTAATCCAAGGAAGGACTGACCTATGAGTTTATGCTGAGGTAACCTTTAGAACCACACAGGAATGGAACAAAATAATGGTCTTTTTCTAGTAAAAAGATTTTGGCTCAAAATGAGGCAAAATATTTCTTATCTTTTTCCTTGATTAAACAAAAGAATACCTTGATTTAACCATCTAAAACTGAATGCATAAAATAATAGAGCACCAAAAGTCTAAAAAATTACAGAATTCACAGTGGGGAAAGAAGAGCATAATTAAATTCAGCATAAACTCAGCCCATTTCCTTAAGCTGCTGCTGTGTTTCTGGTTTGTTTCAGTTAACTTTAATGGTTGTCCCCAGCATCAGGGCACAGAAATGAGGCTCGATAGTGTTTGAAGGCAACTTGTTCCTACTTGTCAGTAAAATTCCATAAATTTAAAGCCCACAAGTACGATGGGAGCTCAGGGGCTCAATAGCAGAGGCAATTGCTCAGCTGATGATGCTCCTCATGATGGACCATGTTTGTGCAAACCTCTTTTGTCTAGGTGCTGTCCCACTCTGTTAGTGTGTGACAGCCACAGGGGAGAGCTATGAAGCCATGCCTGTATCTTTTCCACAAAAAGCCCCATGATCTTGGTAAAAAAAATGCACTTCCTTTAACATTGCTACATTTAACATATGCATCTAAAACCAGTACTCTCATCTATTATTTTTAGAAGATCTGTGGTTCAGTGTTATTACACATTCACTGTTTTAAATTTACTGAATGTGGTTCTTTGCAAACATTTCTCTGCCCTCACAAGGGATGGGGAAATGCCCATTAATTCAAAAACACTTGGAGGGCTCTTATAAAACCAGCAATGCCAATGCCACAGAGTGTAGGAAGTGGTGAGATGAGCACCTCTGCAGGTCCTCTATGTTTCCTCTTTGTTTCTGCCCCTTTCCCGTTTGCAGCAAGTAGAGGGGAGCCCTCAATTAGCAGATCAAACACACTTGCACTTGTGCCAAAAACTGAAGGAGGACAAGACAAGGTAGGAGAAAAAATGCTCTTTAAGCAGCCACAATGTGTTTGAGCAGGCAGACCAGTAAAATATCACAGTGGAAACCAGTGTTAGAAAGCCATGCCAGGCTCATTTTTTAAAGGTGGCATCACAGGTTGGTCTTTCTCCTCTGTGAGCAAACGTTTGCAGCACAGCTCTGCAGCATCTTCTGAGGTGATGGTGTTACAACAACCACTTTTGCACTTGTGGAAGGAGGACTGACTGTCATATAAATAAGGATATGGCAAAGAAAAAATTTTGGCTGCAAGGGTGTGCAGTCCAGTAAATTAAGAACATACAGTTCATTATATAACATCTCAGACCTGGTTCTGCATTGGTATTTAAATAATGTACTAAGTAGGTACACTTAGCACGTGTCACATGAAACTTTATAATTTGCCTTGTTCTGTAGAATCGACAGCTATGTTGATTATGCTGACAAATTATTGAGGGAATAAATGATACTACATAATCCTGCTGTGGGTGGTTGAGCAATGCAGTTAGTATTTTTCTTTGTGAAAACCAAAGTTAGTGGTTGCAGGCCGATCAAAGTGATTTTTTTTTCTTTTTGGAACTCTAGAAGTTCCTGCTTATTGAAAAGTAGCATGTCCACTAGTCTTAGAAAGCTAAACTCTCTTCCTTTACAGTTATGTTGTAGCTAACCCAGGGTACAGCAGAGAGAGACATGTTTGATTGCACTGTTCACACTGCTTATGTTTTGCAAACAGGATACCAAACATATGGAAAAATAGATTAGTTCTGTGTAGGCTATCTATTCTCCATGCATTTAAATAACAATGTTATTACCTTCAAGAATAAAAGTTGCCACCATACATAACATTAAAAAGAAATTGGTATGTACTACATCCAGAGTCCAAGGCTAGTATCAATAAAACCTATTAATTTTGATATGTACCAAAATGCCTTATGGACATAACTATCCATACAATACAGCAGTACAGTTATTAGACCATTTACACATAACTTCTGTCAACAAGAAGAATCTCAAGAACACCATAAAGCCAAAAAGAAGGCTAAGTTCTATGTAAGACCCATATTCTTCAATTTGAGGAAGGAAAATAATCCTTCCAATAATGCTTCCCAAAGAGCTGAGTGAGAGAAAAAGGATTTTGTGATTATAATTACATTACAATTGAAGATTAAATAGTCATTAATGTCATTTGCTTTTTTTTTGCCTTTCTGGCAAAAGGCTTTTAACTCAAGTCAAAACACAAAAAATACTTTCTACCACAACCAGTCAACTATTCTTTTCAATGCCTCTTTGAGCTGTCTGCTTTTTTACTGGATGGACATGAGTAGGATATAGCTGTGCTTTTGTGTACACATATTTCTGTTGAACTTATTCTAAAAGAAAAGGTACAGTCAGGTGGGAAAAAAACAAACCAAAACAAAAAAATGAGAAAACCACTCCAGATCATTAACTTCTAAAAACGCCATAAAGATCATTGTCCTTGTGTGTTATGAATGAAAATATCAAACCATCTCCATATACAATCTGTAGTCAGGTTTTTTTTGCAGGCATTACAGCTTTTCTGTGTTTTAGTATTTCAAATGTTAAGTAAAAAATGCTGATATCATCTTTTGTCAGAAAACTCCTCCTTTCTGAACAGCAAGAACTTGTGAACAAGTGACTTGGATTCAGATACCAATGAAATACCTACCAAATAATGTCTGTATTCCTGAATGTTATCCTTGTTGACAAGAGGTGAGCCCCCTCTATGCTTGCTTTCAGTGTGATGGGTGAATGCTGCACAACCACCCTTGGCTTTCTCTGGATCCTTTGGATCTGTGCAGACTGGGGGAAGGCAGCATTTCCATCTCACACCTTCCTGATAGTCCTTTCAGGGAGAGTTTTTCTTCCTAATTGGGTTAAAATATGTTCTTTTTCTCTAAAGAAATGAAACATTTCTCTCTCCCCTCTTCAGTCAGTGTGATCATGGGAGAGTGGCATCAAAAATACATCCAGTAGTTTAACTGGTTTAGCTGTGTACAGCCATCTCTGACCGCACGCGCTTCAGGGCCACCCTATGCCCCTGTTCAGCTGGAGGCCTGGAACTGAGCCTGTGTAGGAACAGGCATTTAAATCTGCTCTAGTGAATGACTGCACAGCTTGGAGCAGCAATTACTTCATTCTGAGAGAGTGTGAAAATCCCACGGAGCCACGGGAAATGCTGCATTGTTCAACTGGCTGCTCTGTACATGCATGAACAATAGAGGCTGCTTCACAATGCCAGGTTTGACAATTAAATAAATTCTTTTAAAAAAATTACAGTCTAGCATATATGGCATGAGACCACAGACAAATTCTGACAGTCACACCAACAACAATACATTATATTTCTGCCTAAGTATGTCCTTTACACCTTCATGAACTAAGCCTTTGCTTTTTTTCTGTAACTATTTGCAAAGCAGTAATAAATACTCAGGCTCAGAAAAGAAGTATTTCTTATGCCTGCTACTTAATTACATTTTATAGACTCAAGACTAAATTGGTCTAAGATATATTTTTTTCAAGTATTCTCTTCTTGTTTATAGTACGACAGTAGTACCTTATTGCACATGGTTTCTGAAAGGCTTACTTCTACGAGTGGGGGAGATTATTTCGTTTGGGGCACTTGACAGCTTTGAACCCTGGCAAAATGACTTTCCCCTTCCGATAGAGATCATCCTGCAAACCTTTGTTCATCCTCTGCACCAGGAGCTTCTCGTAGAGCAGTGGGTGGTAGGCCCCTAAGGTGCAAGCTGCATCATAGTAGAGTTCATGGTAGTGACACAGGTCGGTCTGTCGCACTGAAGGGATGTATTCGTACACGTGCACTTCATTACACATGGACATCATGATGAGGATACCTGCAACAAGAAGTGAAAGCAAAAGTGAACACCAGCTTTCACCTTTCTTGCAGGAATTTCCCTGCAGTCATCCAATCTGTTTTTTCTTTCCTTCTTTTCTTTGCCATCATACACCTTAAGAATCCTGTAAACTCATTAAGTGAAGCAATCATTCCTTTTATTAGAGCAGCTTTCACTTGTCCCTGCTACATAAAGATTGTGATCCCTGCAGCATCAACAAGTTAGGACAGTAGTCATAAAGAAGGAGTGAAAAGCCTGTAAAGAACTTGCATATCACCATCAGCCTCCTGAGTGAGAAGACTGCTCTTTCCTACCTCCCCCCATTTATTCTGTGGACTGTCCACAAAACATCCCCCACAAGAATCCTTGAAACATCTCCACCTTATTGCAGTGTCGGTCTTTCTTAGTCTGAAATTGAACCAATTCCACTCTTCCCATCCACTTGCTTCTCTCTAAGAAGCAGGACCTGGCCAAAGCCATGCAGAAGGGCACATGAAGAAACATCACCCATGTAGTGGTGGCACAGAAGCCCACAGCTTCAGACTATTCTGTGAAGAGTCTCATGGAGACACACAAAAGACAAATTCCTACTTAAACCAGTGCTGTCATAAGGAAAAATCCCTCACCACTTCCTTGCCCAGCAAGGAGAAATCCACAAAATGCCAACCCATTTTCTTCTGCCACGTGCCAATGGCACACTACCATCAGCACCATCAACTGCAGTCTTTATAGCCTAGAAACAAGAGAAATATTGCTGTTGCAGCTGCACATTTTCAGGCAGACTAATACCAGATAATGGTCAAGAACATTACCTAAACTACAATACTTCCACATGACAGTTCCTGGAAGCCTTTCCTGTTTCACAAAACCATGCAAAAGGAGAGTGACCTGAAGTAAGTTTTGGATGCCATTTATTTTTTTACAGATTTTACTTAAAAAATAAATTTGTGTAGAAAATGTATTGAGGCATTTATAGCACTGCTGGTATCCCTATCTGTTGAACAGGACTGTCAGCTCTCAGAGGAGGTAGCTGTATAACTGCTCACTTGGCACTTTCACATGAGAACTGATATAACTGTTGTTTGGGGTCTTTTTCCTCCTCAACAGCTTTGGCATCATCAGTGGTGTTTTGGGTGGATCTCAGCAGTGAAATTAATTAACATAAAAAATTATTTTGGTTTGTTAATTAAGCAAAGCCATTTTCGGAAGTATAGTTTACAGTTTGGGAATGCAGGGATTTCAATGGTTTGCTAATGAAAAGAACCCTATGTTCTCCCTGCTGTGTATCATTAGATTATCAAAATGACTTTTTCTTGCCTAATGTGTGAAGTAACTGAAAACCAATTACTTCTGTGATTAAATCTTCTTTTATCATTAATTAAACAATCTGAAAATATTTTATAATTGTTTTACAGCTCTACACTCTACAGAATCTATAGTCTCAGAAAAGCTAAGCCTATTAATTCTGAAGTTCACAAATTTGAGTAAATTTTGTCCTAAGCAGCAAGAAACATATATTTATGGTGAAAAAATATTTGATCCCTATTTGAACAAAAAGTGCAACCTTAATAAACGAAACTTCCTTTCCTTGAAGATGTCACAGAGATGCTCTGAGTTGTACCTTGTCAGGCAGCTATATCTAAAATTGTTTGGTTTTTTCGTTTGTTTTAGTTTTACAAATGCTTTCGTCAGCTTTTCCACTGCCAACCTCCTTTGCCCACTGACGGAGAGCCCACCTGCCATTCCAAGGCAACCATTATCCAGCTGGATCAGAGGGTGGATGGTAGAAACGTCTGCAATAATGAACAACATCCAAAAACCAGCAGTAAAATTACTTCTCTCCTGTGCCCAGAGCCAAACCTAGGGACAATTTCAAAAACTACACCACCAACATCTTAGGAAGACTGGCTCTGATGGAAAGTACAAGCCTTAACCAAAGTGTGTTTTATTTCACTGCCACATTACCAAGCTAACTTTAAAAGTAATAAAGGAAGTTGCCATTTGTGGGATTGGAAAAATGTCAAGAACAAAAATTGTGACTCCTTAATAAGAGAAAAATAGGCAATTAACTGCCAGAGACGGGTCAACCATGACAAAATTTTAAGCAATATCATTGACTTTCTTGTGAATTAGTTAATGGAGGACATAGAGTTTTAGTTTTTAGTCATCAGTGATTCAGTGCCCTCCAGAGTCAATCTAAAAGGCATGCTGGGCTATCTAGTTTAGCTCCTTACCTTTCTTGTCTGGTTCCATCCAGACCATGTCTTGGGATTTCAGTCTAGGTTGCCCATAAATAACCATAACTTCTACTCACATTTTTGCTCTTGCTGGACAATGATGTTTGGCAGGAGGAGAGACATTGATTTGGCAGGTTATTTTTTTGAGTTATAACAGCTAATTTATAGCACATTCTTGTGTTGAAGTCTGAAAGATGAGCTACAAAAACAAGAGGATATTACCACGTACAGAACAGTCTCTGTGCTAGAGGCTTAGCTGTCCTGGTGGAACCAGAAGCACTCCTGATGCTTCCAGACCTTGTGTACATATCAAATGCTCAAATCCTTATCTGGGGTAAAACGGTGGTCAGGGCCAGGCTGTCCCTCCTTTAGCTACCAGACCATGGGACCAACAGTGGGGTGCAACCAGGGCTTCCATCCAAACCATCTGTGGGTGACATGCAGGACTACACATGAACCTGAGGAGGTAGGTCCCTCCACTTCACTAGCACAGCCCCCAGATTCTCCCTCGAAATGATCTGCTCCTGCTGTTTTGCACTACATTAAAAAAAAAGAACAAACAGAAAACCAGAAAACAAGAGGACAGAGAAGGAAGAAAAAAGAAAGCTTCTTTTGGGAAAGGAAATCATCCTTTTGTACAAATACAGTCCTCTCTAAAACAGAGAAGAAATGGTTTCATTTCTGTCTCATGCCTTGAAGTATGTGAAACCCCTCCACAGGGGACAGCCCTAGTGTTGTAGAGCCATTATTGCAAACTGACTTTACAAAAAATGTTAATTGAGCATCTTTAAAACAACAGCAGCAGTTTAGACAACTAGGACATTTACATCAATCCATATACTAGGATATATTCAGATTTTATTCTATTTTTTTTTTTCTAGTGCCATGTGTCTAGGTTTTTTGAGTCCCTAAAACAGAGCTGCCAACAGAGGTCCCCGGACCACAGGTCACATATTCCATCCCTTGTTTTTTCATATCACTCTTTAACTCAGTTCCTCTCTTTGCTTGGTTTTAACAACATTGCAGGGAGTTACTGACATTTGTATCCAGCAGGTGTAAGTGTGTCAAGCTGTTATATTTTCATCTACCTTACAAATCAGTTTTCCCATTTCCCCTTCTCTCCTCCACTTAGTTTCAGTGATACTATAAGTTTTTTTAAATCACCAATTGGTTTTTTGCCACTTACATGACCCCCAAAATATTTTTTACGTTATGTTTGAACTTTTATGTTCTGGATCCAGTCTCAAAGCTGAAGAGGAGGTATATGCCTGACTGCTTTCAGACTTAATCTTGGTTCCATCAAGTAATTTTGTTTGCCTGTCTATTCTGAGAAGTCCCACATTGCTTCCCATTTGTTATCTTTACACATTTCTTTCTGTGTTATTGCCTTCTAGGTTTCTCTTCTGTGGCTGAATTTCCCACACCTGTAGTGTCCAAGTGTGCCTCGTTTATTTCCTATCCCTGTACTGCCCTCAGAGTATGACTATTCACTTATTTCTTTTGCCTGTGTACTTTTCACATCACCAATTCAACATCATCTGCATCAGCTTTGTTCCACATCTCAACTCTCCTCCAGATAAAAACCTCATTGTTTGATAACCTGTAGAATGAAGAATTTCCAGATGGCACACCAATATTTGTTTAGCTAGCAGTGCTTACAACAATTTTCAGTCAATAGACAATTATTAGCTATAAAATAGCACAGACTGTCTTACACATGACCTAAGGAGCTATTAATAAACAGGATGAGACAGTCATTGTTCCAACACAATATAGAGTCTGGACAGAATTAATCTTACTGAGATGTTCATGCCCATCTCTGACCTTGCTGGTTTAAAGAATTCTTTACAGCATTCTACAGGAGACAGGTATTTCTAGGGCAAAACTCATCTGACTTATTTTAGATGTCTCCTTTAGGATGTGTGGAATTGTTCACTTACAGGGAACTTTCCTGTAAGTGTTGTTCCTCTCCACTGACTAGATAGAAACCAAAAATAAGAGTCTGGCACTTGGCTATTAAGAACCTTCTCCTCTACTCTCCTCTATGTAAGTAGCTTTTGGAGCTTCATGAAAAATAATACAATTGGCTTTTCCGGAAGCACAGTGAGAAGAAATAAAAACAAGGCATGACCAAACATGCCACTGGTGCAGTTCCCCACACCTGAGATAGGTATCACAGGCTCCTTTGCTGTCAGCAGAAGAAAATGGGCACTTTTAGGAAGCAGGGCATGTCTAATGGATCATACAAGCCATTCCACAGAAGTTCCTGTTTTATTCTGTTGGCTGTAGGGGAAGCCTGAGTGGCAGCATGGATAGCTGCACTCCCAGCATGGGATTAAAGTTCCACATGTTGAGGGGAATATGGGGCTAACAGTAATATTTAAGAGGTACCCTTTTTTTTTTTTTTCAAATAAGTCTGAGGGTGACTAACACAAATACAGACCTGCACTGCAAAAAGCTGACCTTAGGACACACAAGTCCTGCTCTCCGGCTGACCCAGACATGGACCATAAACACAGGGCAATTTTATGTGCAAGGATTTAAGCTGAAGGGGGATGTTTTGGGTTTTTTCCAGCATCCATAAATATTAAGGTACAGGAATGTGAGTAAAAGCAGAGAATTACAAAGTATTTAGGGAAGGCCAGTAGGCATGCACAACTTAAGAAAATGTAAAACCTGAAAGGGAAAGCCTATAGGCTGTCTACAGCAAGCAAACATCAAAAAACTGTTTAGATCTTAAATATCCAATCCATATTTCACATTAAGGAAAAGGTCAGGGTATCCAGCATGATTTTAGCTTTGACAAGTGCTGGATATAGTTTAAGCTCAGTCCAATTAGTACAAATAAACCTAGCTTTTACAATCTGCACCGAGAACATTTAAACCAGAATTTTATGAAGATTAAATTCTTTGCATGGATGGTTTTTACAAATGAATATGTACTATGGATTTCAAAAGGAGAAAATGTTTTTTTTCAATTTGTTCTTGACAATGTGAGTAATTCCAAAGCTTTTGATTTTCCAACATGAATATTGTATGGTAAGATTAAGCTTTGTGGTTAGCACTCCAATTTAAAAAAGAATGTTTTCTAGTTTACAAGTAAATACCATATAGTTTAACATAGCTGAATCAACAGATGCTGTACAAAAGCATCTAGAATTATAAGTGCGACTCAAACATTCATCAAGAACACAGAATAATTTTCATATAATGTAAGAGATGTTGAAAACATTTAAATACACATAATCTGATTATTATACTCATAATGTCTAATTTCACACACATCGTAAATTCAGTTACAGAAAATAATTTAGCTAGATATACTAGTAAGTTTGTGTTTGATAATCTGTGTACTTGAAAGCATTACAAATAAGCATAAAGCACTTAGAAAGTACAGTTTTCTGTATGATAGTTTATTACTATAGTCTCTCTTGATTGGATTGCAGATACCACAGGAAACTCCTTGAAACTGGGCCAAATGTTCCTCAGTTATTCTTTGGAACATGCAGTAAAAGTAGCTCTGGCTTTTTAAAGTACTCTGTTTCTAAAAAAAGGTTCTTTCACCTCTGTTGAGTTCATTAACTATGTGAAAAATACCAACCACAAGAAAACCAAATTATTTATCAAAGAATTGTCACTAAATGGCCCTGTGCCTAAACTTAATAATTTGTGCAATACTTGTCATCTTTGATGTATAGATACTAGCATTACTTAGTAGACCTAGAAAATTACATATTTATAACTTGGTGAATGCAAAAAGCTTTACATTAATCACAATAATACATTCTGTAATATGAGCATAGACTGGAAAATACTGACCAGTAATATAATGTAATTCTAAATATATTATTTAATTTTGGGTGATACACAAGAATAATAAAGATTTTTTTTATGTGATTTAAGAGGAGAGTTTGCTCTTTTATGTCTGAATTTTGGGAAGTGGGAGACACTCACGTTTCAGTGTGCTTTTCATTAGAGTAAGAATAATTTGAAGCTTATGTATTGGAGGTATTATTCATTTGTGTGCTAATATTTGAATAACTCTGAGCTGGAAAGAGTGAGCACTATTCTGTCCCTGCACCAACCACTGGCAAAACAGCTGAATAACAGCAACAAAGGCAACTCTTAATACTTCTAATTGTTTCTTTCTCTTCATGAAAGTGCATTTTTTTTTAAGCAGAGCTGGAGATCAGCTGTACACTTCTATGCAACTGGTTCTCCGAAGCCATTTTAAATTTAAGTCATACAACAACCTGCTAATGTTGCAATGTAGTGATAGCCTTGCTTGTATTATTGTCTTGATGCATGCAAATGAAGATTAAAGTAATGTTATCAACTATTAATGATGCGCAACTGTTAAAACTGTAATGTCAACTGTAAAGCCTCAAATAACATTCCCCTTCACCCAACAATAAAGTAATGTGGGATTAGTTATTTTGTGTTCAGTGGACTGTATGTTATGCTAAAATTTCTAGCACATAGCAAAACTACCACCTACACAGATAACCTAAAATGTGAGAATCTACACAGGTCATGTTCTGACTTGGGAGTAAAAAAAACCCAAACCAACCCAAAATACTGCAGCCACAGCTTTCAGCTAGCATTTAAAACTATAAAAGTCACTGCTCTGTAAGAGTATAAAAATGTGAATTTCAATTAAAGTGACCTCTGAAGAAGAAAATTAGCAAAGTGTACTGGTGGACAATGTTAAGTAGGAATTTACTAAAAATCCACTAAATAAACAGTGGACAGGAGCAAAATCACCACAGAAAAGCCTTTCTATAATCTCAACATTATTAAAAAGCCCCCAAAATTTCCAAATGCTAATGCACCACCCCATCCAATGAACACAGAATGCTGCTTTTGAGAAACTCTGCAGTTTTACTCTTGGTCTCCAGGTGACAAAAATGTAAGGTCAGAATAGGCTGTTTACATTGGCTACCAAAGAGGGTACAGGAACTGCCAGTTCTTACAGCAGAATGGTAACAGTAGTAACCCACACTTTATATACTACTGGATTCAATTAAAAACTGAACTTTGATATGTACAGAAAGAGGGGAGGAAGACTGAGCTCATATTTCATAGTGACAAGGTCTTATTAACAGGAAGTGAGAGGTGACTGGCTTCTGCTGCCAAAAGGTAGGGCAAATCCTTCCCTAGTAACAGTGCTAATTTAAGATTTGCCAGTGGAATCCAAATATGAGGTTTGGTAGTTGGATGTTTTTATCTGAGAAAAATGGCATAGATCCAAGTCCAAGATGAGATGTAAACATATCAATACTCATTTAGCAAACTTATTTTCAGCCAAATGTGAACCAACAACTTTAACTGTGAAAAGCCACCATGGCAATTGCCTAATGCTAATGCAAGATGATGAGAATACTGTGCAGAAATTTGTTTAGAAGCGTGAAGGCAGCAGCTGCAAAAATGATGCAAAAATATGATGGAATGGCTTCTCAAAGTTCTTATAAGGATTAGACCAGGAAGACAAAGAGTAAATTATTTCCCATGAGCGGGGACATTGGCTAAGCTATGACATGCCAAATGAGGCAAAGTTACAAGCCAGCAAAAGTCCCTGCTGGTGTCTCAGGAAACAAACCAAAAGAGACTCCCAGATTAAAATCAAAAGGTTGGTTTACCTTGTTGGACCTTTACCCACAAACCATCCCCTCCTCAACCAAGCCTGCTCTCCCCAACCTCTCGTCTCCCCTCCAGAGCTGGGACATGCACTGTGCTTCCCTCACCCCAGCCACCAGCTGCCCACTGCTACTGCCCCTCCTCAGCAGCACCGAGCTGGTGCAGAGCTGATGTGGCAGGACTTGAAGGAGGCAGGGGGTCCAGGCAGAATTTATGCAGATAGAGGGCAGCCCATACCCCAAAGGAAGTGCAAAATCCATTATTTTCCCTAGCTCTCATGCCGTGAAAAAAACAGGAAAAGTTCTACTTCTTGTCTGTTTCTCTCTCATTCCTTTAAAATCAAAGCATGTGAGAGACTAACTCTTCCCCACCAGCCCCCTTTCTGAGAGATTTAATAATATTGTGACTCAAGTACTTTAATATGGTTATTAATGATGTTAAAAGGTTCCCCAGACATCAGTCACTGTGGAAGGATGCTGACTCATTGCTGCAGAAGAACACTGTGAGGACACATTCCACCAACATCTTCCCTTTGGGAAGATTCAGTTTTTTATAAAAAGTGCTAAGACACAGGAATAGATACAATTGTCAGGTAAAAAAGGTAATTACTGATGAAACAGTGTAAGACCATGCTAAAACATTCTTGACATTTGTGAAAAGGAACATTTGGATGTTTCCATGTTTTAATTTATACATTTGTCCAATTTGGAAACTGGGCCTACTAGAGGCTAAAAAGATTGAAAGAAAAGTGCCTTACTTGATCAGAACCATTTTTGTAACATTTTCTGTATGATTAGAGTTATCATGGTCCATACTAGAAATTGCTTAGATTCATGTACATCTCTGTGGAAACTCATACCTTCTATTTAACAACAGCCTATTTTCCTTCATATAGCTGTTTTAAGCACAGTGGTATTTAGTAGTGTGGTCATTTAATAAACTATTTTCTCTTCTTGAAATTAAGACACTCATATTTTATGATGACCATCACTTACTCAATCTTTCTACTAATTCTGTAAGAAATAATATAGATTTTATAAGAAGCTTAATATTCAGGATACCCCTTTCATTCAAGTACGTTCAGTTGTGTCTGCCAGCTTCAGTTTCAAGAGGATTACTTGCAGCATGAGTGATTGAGAGATACCTGACCTGAAGACCAACGTGACTTTTCACATTTCTGCCAAGCTGCGTTATATTTTTTATGCTTTATCTTGCCCTTTATGTCCCTGACAATATGCAGTTGCTGTTTCTGAGCTACCTCTGTGTTTAGATTATGTTATATGTGCAATGTATAGACATTATTTTGATAAGGTTACCAAAACAAGAGGACTTTCCCTAATAAAATATTTTAAATACATCTGTCAGAACAGTAGCTAGTTATGAAACGGGGTAGATATGACATCCAATAAGCTCATCTTACTACCTTGTTTTTTTTAAGGTTAGTAACAGCCTACCAAAAAACACTGCTTCTTGGAAAAGAACAATATAAATAAAATTCCCACTAGAGGAGAAGGTGGAAAATTTGCATCTGTACAGGGAGTATATTTATCTATACAGCTTTTGTTGTTAAAGTCTTGCTTGTTTAATGGTTGATGTTTTCTCTGCTTGAAGGATATTTTTTAGTCACTAACATTTAGATTTGGGATTGAAGATTGCTGTTCTATTCTCACAGTGAAATTAATTCCATTTCTTCAAAGAAAGCTTTTGAAGTGTTTTTTGTGTATGGTGGAAGTACAGATTGACAGCACAATGATCCTCTTCACTATTCTTACAATCAGCAGCTGTTCACCTATTTTTATCAACCACTTCATTGCTACAAGAAATACTTTTGCAAAATGTGAATGCAGCTGGTGAGATCATTCCACATGAGCTGTCTTCTCCCTGTGAATTTTTACAAGCAGGTTCCAGAAAAACCTCACTTCAAGAAGTAACCAGCTGCCATGCACCCCTGCTACAGTACACAAGGCCTCCTTTGCTTTCCACTCGTGTTCCAGGTGTGCACAACCCACCCAAGGCATAGATGGCCATCTCCCAGACACCTTTATGTCATCCCTCTGGGAGCTTCTGCACCTTCTCTAAAGCCTTTGGTGTGCTCCAAGGTATCCTAGGATGCCACTACTGCATATAGAACCCAAGATAAATGCTAAAAACTGCTTTTCCCATACCAGATACAATCTCAGGTGTCTTGGTTTTCAGATTCAGATACAAAGAAAAAACCAAACCATTTTCTGACTGCAGCAAATACCTAGATCAACATCACAGTTTCAGTGTGGAAAGGATGGAGTTTCCAAAGTGGAAGATGGTATTTGAATAATATTTGAGATACTGCCCTCTGAGTCTAGAAACATAAGCAAGGAGGACCCTGACTCAGCCTTGCCACTCTGACTTCTTGCATCCTTTATACCTTCAGAGTCAGGACCTGTTGTACATCAGATAAGTTGTTCTGCTGTATGAATAGTGGGCACAGTGCCAAGTTATCCCCCAAGAAATGCTAAGGAAGGAGCAAAAAATACAGTGAAACACTATTGCTTCCAGTGAAGACAAGAAGTGCTCAGACTGAGCACTGGAAGCCCTTGGCCTATGTAGGGAATACAGCTCAGCCTGCCATTGATTTCATCCTGTTTTTATGATGTGCCATTTGCTTTCAGTTGTTGTCTGAGGATTCTCTGCTCTATGATCCCAACGAAGAACTTCAGAATTGAGTAGGTCTTCAACAGATAAATTAATATGGTATAATACAAATTTGTCGTAGATATATGTATGTTTTATAGACGTGGTAGGCATACTATGGATGTGAAGGGAAAGAAAGCAGAACATCAAATTCACTCAAGTGTGTTCTAGTTCTCACAGTGCTTTTGTTAGTCATTGTTTCTGTATAGAGCACCAAGAACAAACAGTACACATGTACGGACTTCATCCTCATGCAATGTATACATTTAAATATTTTTTTTAATCTAACATGTCTACTGGGACCATCTTTGATACACCTACCAATAAACCCAGAAGAAGGAGGGTTGGGCTGTATCTTCTCTTTAGTGTTCTCCTGAATGATGTCCCAGAGCTGCCATATAAACTTTGGATGGAGGATGTAGAATGGCTGGGTTGGGTTCTTCCTGCGATGCTGTACGTAGGGAGTGAACAGATTGTAGTCTGGCTTCCTATACCACTGGGAGGAAAAAATCAAATGTTTTTTAATAGAATTAAACTTGTTTTGAACACTACATGTACAGTAGCATAAACTGGCTTCATTTGGGTTCTGCAGAACAGAAGCAAAGCTAGCAAAGCAGCCTGCACTGGTGGATGCTTCTGCTAGAAAGGCACTCCTTACCCTGGGCTATTCTGTTTCCTTTCCTCATACAGAGATTCCCAATAAGCAACAGACTGCCGTGGGATAAGCCAAGACCATTTTTCCCCCTCACAGATCGGCGTGAAAGAAGAGGTTCAAAGAGCTGTGACACGATATGTGGGCCTGGGGGGTGAATCTTGCTGTGGGAGCGTCCCTGTCCCTGACGGAGGCAGCAGCGGCGCGTGAGGCAGGCCGATGGCAGCCTGCGTGGGAAGCAGGCAGCCTCTGGCATCTGTTGCTAGGGGACTTCAGCAGATGAAGCCTCACTTTCTGCTTTGCAGCCTGCTCAGCTCAGAGCTCCCTGTGCCAAAAGCCATCAGATCAACTTGTCTGCTGGAGCTGCAGCAGCGGCCAAAGTAGAGGCTCCCCCAGTGACGAGCAGATGGACATCTGCTGCTCTCAGTGAGGGGCTGGACGGCAGGGCACAGATGGCTGTGCCACAGTGGACATAAAGGGAAGGCTGGTGGGGAGGAGGCCTGAGAAACAGGGAAGGCACCCAGAGAGACTTTTCATTAAGTTGTTGTATTTCGTTTGGGAAGGCAGAGGGGAAGGTGGGGAAAAATGGATGCAATTTTTCATCTTTCCTGATAAAACCTCCTGAAATTCCCTCCATGGTAAGCACACAGAAAACTCGCTCTTATGTGAAAATAGCAATGTTTTATTAAAAAAATGCCATCATTCCTAGCATCTCAGAACAGCCCATTTCACTATAATTGCTGGCTACTAAAAAGTTTTTGACCAATAAACCAATCTTGACCAATTCCTATAGACATGGCATTCTCCACTCAGATAAAGACAAAACCTGGGGTTCATGGTGAAAAGGGAGAACCAGGAGACTAAAGCAGTAAATTAATTTTCTCCAGTACATTCAACTAATTGGGAAGAAAGGTCTAAGTGGATATCTTACCACATTCAGATTTGCAGAGTAGGGAGCAGGATCCCAGGCTACTAAGATAACATCTTTATACAAGGAGCTGTCAACAAAGTGATGGTTTGGATTGGTGAGAATCTGCAAACACAGATGCAAAGAATTGCACAGCATTAAAAGCAAGCGGGATCCAGAAAAATGGCAAAATCCTTCTCTCAAGTGAACAGTCCTGCCCACGCTGCTGTTTGTTATGCTTCAGTTCTGGTTGATTTTAAGCATCTTGTTTTGTTAAAAATATATACAAAAAAAGCTTAGCCATAAACAGCACTCGTGGCAGTTTGAAGTGGCAGCATGCTGAATTACTCTCCATCTGTGAAGGATGTGATGGGACCACTTAAGATGCCGCGTAATTGTGTATCAACATTACGGTGTACTCTGGAACTTGAAAATGAAAGCTACAGTATTTCAGATCACCTGTGGGATCCTCTTGGACACAGAGCAGCTTTCTTTGAAGAGCTACAGCCCCCAGGGGTAATGTCTGTTCCTGCCACCCATCCCCAAACACCTTTTTCATGGTTTTCTCATTTCAACAGCAAGTCAGTCTCATTTCAATCTAAATGAGACCATGATTAGACCATGACTGTTCAAACTGCTATACCTAGAAAAACAATTCCAACAACAGGCATGTTACAGGGCTATTTTTGAAGTACCTGTCATTTTGCTCTAATCTACTGCTCTCATATGACTTCTTCCTGCAACTCCCAGTACTTTGCCTGATCATCCCATCACACTGGAAGTTTACTCTTCATTCCTGCTGGCTCATCCCTTCCAGGACCCTCCACGTCTAACTAGATCTCTTTGATTCCTGGTGCATCCAATGTCAGGCAGCTCAGCATTGGTCAAAACAGCATGAATTTTGTTCCAGCTGTTAAAATAATCAACATTCCAGACAAATAAATTCATAATAATTTTCATTTCCCTTTAGGATCCAATGAGCCATATTTAATTATGCATATTTTTCTTCAGAAAAATAATATTGTTGCCATAGCAATATTCTTCCTACCATAAACTTTGAGCTTAATGATTTCCATCAGCCTTCTACAGTAAGAACAGAATTAGTCATGCTGTTATCAACATCCCCAACTTCATTTCTCAGAACAGTTTTCACCTCAGAATGTAAACTCCTTTTTTGAGTATACAGAGCTAATTGACCAAAAGGTCAAGATTTTAAAAGCTCAGTTCCATTCTTACCATACAAAGGAGCTCTTACTTGCCTTTCAGTAAGCAAGAGTCCTTTAGAGGGGTTGTCCACACAAATTTCACTCTCAGTGAGTTTGCATTCATGAGCTTTTTCTGCAAAAACAGTACCTGTTGCCACTGCACAGGCTTCCTTCATGTCTTTTGGGCTTTCACAGCACAGAATATGAAGGAAGAAGAGGCCATAGCAGCCTTTTAAAGAAGTGAATGCAGGAATTTCCAACAGTGAGGAGGGGAGAAGGGTCAGTAAATCTGTATAGGTAACCCAGCTACAGTACTGGCAGGGAAAGCAACATCCATCAGGTGGTCTGTGCAGGCTTCACTCCCAGAGAGGGCAAGGCTAATTTCTCAGCAGGTGGCCAGACTATCATAGATGGCTTCTGACCTCTTTGAAGGAGCACAAAGGTGGCAGGAACACAAACACCTGTGAGGGAGCCATGTGAGCTGACCTGGCCAGAACTTTGCCATGCCCTCTGTTTTCTTGAGAGGCCTTGTGGGAAACAAGCCTTACACAGTGCAGAAGAGAACACCACAGGACCCTCCATTACCATCCCAGTGGGAATGTACTGCAGCAGCTCTGGGAGCCAGAAGATCCCAGTCTGCCCTGCACAGAGAGCAGCTAATTTAGCCATTTAATCTCTCTGAATTTTCTGGGGGGTTAAAAAAAGCCCAGATCACTCCCAGAGAACATTTCTCTCTTCTATAGGGAGCTTACTGAGTCTAGTAATCTATAAAGAGTTTCTAAACCTTTCTCCTTGCCCAGCTCAGGACTTCGGGCATGGTTTATGTCAGGACATTTTAACAGTAAAATGGAGAATCATCAAAGAAAAGGAAAAAAACCCAATGAAACCAAAGAAAGTATAGTAAAACACATGGAAATCCATGTTTCCTGATACACTGATTACAGCACTTAAGGCAGAATAAGATATTTCTGCTTTCTTCTTGCAAATAAAAGAAAGAGGGCATATTTAACCCAAATCACTTCAAAGATCTAGTCTGTTCTGCAGCCTCACAAAAACCTACAAAATGAGTGTGAAGGGAATGACAGTAAACAGTCCTCTTTTTGATGAGCTTATACACATAAAAAACACATTCACCAAGAATAGACTCAGCATGGGCAGTCACTCAAAATAGAAGAAAAAACGAACCCATAAAAATTACAGTGACTGAAAATTTTGCTCTCCTTCAACAAGAATCAATATGTGTAAAGCATGCTGCATGGCCAATCATACTCCTGGTGTTGACTAAGTAAACTCACCATTTCAGTATGTCATAAAACTTCACAGAAATTCTGTTGCTGATTTTTCATCCACATTTCATAAAGAGGAAAGAGGTTTGGTTTGCCCAAGACTGGAATTCAGGCAATAGAATTTTTGAAATTGAAAAACTAATCTCAACCATAAGGTGTCACTGTAGTTCAAGTCACAATTATTTATTTACGCCCATACAGAGAAAAATCCCATTTACTCTTGTTTCCATTCAGATGAACAAATTTACCTGATGTGTAATACCCAGTACACATTAAATTTTTTACTAGTCCTTTCCAAATTTTTGAACAAATGATGACTTGCCTAAAGTTACACAACTCAGTTCCCATTTCTTTTGCCTTCCAGCAAAGAAATAATTGAGGAACTGGAAAATATGAGAAAACCGCTTTGGGATCACCACAGCCTGAACTTCATGAAAATCCTGGAGGCAATGCCTTCTCCAGGAGGTCAAGGTCTTCTGTACTGACAGCTCTGGCATCCTGTGAAGCCTTTACAGATCAGTTCACATGAGAAACTTCACAAACCGGTTCTCTGAAACAAGGCTGTCAAGTAACTACCACAATCACTCTACACTGACAGCAGTGCAAACATCCCTGTAGAGGAAAATTTTCACCCTCTCTGCATCAGGACTGTTGAATCACTACCTGCTTCCCATATTATCCAACACTTTTTCTGAGTTTATTAATGTACTGTCACATTGTACAGAAGAGACATTGACTCTAATGCAGAAATGGAAGATCTTACCTGAGAATTAATGATCCGCATGGTTGTTTTATTTCCAACATCTTTTTCATAGCCACGTGTTGGAGCAGAATTAAATCTTAAAACGGCATCATGAGAATCTAGGAGCATAAATGAGGGGTAACTATTTTTTCTTAGTATACAGAATAGTAAAATAAAACCAGTTATCTACACTTATATATTTGTCCCAAGCTGGATATTCTAAGGATGATGAATATTCTGCTATGCACAAACAAAAATCCTCTTGCATCTGCCATATATTATTAACACAGAAGCCCATTGGGAAAAAAGTTCAGAATCATCTATTAATTTAGCATGCAATACTTAAATACTTCTCTTAATTGGATAGAATTAGTGTGGGAAGACTATTAGTACACCCAGTACACACAATTGCTCACTACTTCTATCACAAAATTTACAGAGAATTACTCCATGCAAAAGCATGTAAAATGCAGGGATATCTAATTTCACATTTGAAGGAGTAACAGTGCTTAACTATAAGCTTGTGTTTCACAGAATTTTATAATACCTGAAAATCTCAAGACTACCCCAAATCTATTAATCATACTGTGTACTTATTCTCAAGCTCAGTACAAATCTTCAAGAGCCTCTGTATGGAAGCCAGCCCACACATCTGCTCACACAAAGAAACCTCAGGATCCCTTGATAGCAAAGATCTGACAGAGTTGAACTGTCAAAGTTTCTCCACAAGCTGTTGACCTTGGAGTCATGGAGAAAAGAAAGCAGCTCTAGGTCAAGTATGGGTCAAGGGCAGACACCACGTGCAAGTCTCCACTGGGTAAGAGATAATCACCCTCCCAGTGCTTCTTTTAAGCGACCCCTAAGGCCAAAAGGTGCAAAGGAGAGCAAGACATTTTATCCTCTGTCCAGAAACACACCGTCCCTGTTGATAGCCTTCTATTTGGTCTGTTTTTATCCTTTCTATCAAGGGAAGCTGAGAATATGATTCAGGCCAAAATGGGCATGAAATGCCTTAACCCACAGGTAGTTTGTACAGCTGTTTATCTCTAGTCACTTAAAATTTGTTGTCTGTAGCACAAAAGCTGGAGGAGGCAAAACTCTTCAAAGACAACAAACACGTCTCAATGGAGTCGTGGCTTGATCCTATCAAACTGGGGTCTTTCATCTTTTCCCTCTTTTACTCTGCACCTCTTGTACTCCATACAAGGAAACACTGTGTGGCATGCAGCCAGCAGTCTGATCTCAGACATACATGTTTGCATTAACATGTCATGTCTGAAAAGAGAAGGATTTTGCCAGATGCCCAGTTCCTCAGGACCTAAGGAGTGGAAGTATTTTCTGTGTCCCCATGCAAGGACAACCCTAGCCTTAACACCTAGACTTGTCTGCCAAGCATCTTGATTATGAAGGAACTAGACAATCAATTAATAGAATTGATCAAATTAATAGAAACTGCAGGTACATCACATATCTGGAGAAGGAAGAGAAAAACACAAGTTTGTTGTAATGAATTCAAGAGCATAAATTTGGACCTGTGATTGAGAACTTTTAGATAATCCATTTACTCAAAACTGGGAACTGGATTATGAAATGGGAATTGTATGGTTTGCAGCTTAATTGGGAGACATTTCCAACATCACTCAGGCTGGTTCTTCCTATACAGATGAAAAGCTTCTCCTTTGCCAAAAATGTATGACACAGCTTAACACTGATAATACCTGGTTTTAAACAAACTGATTTTAATCTTAGTACATATTAGTAGATAAACATTTTAAAGATCAAAAAAGTTTGACGTTTGATCAGAGATCCCTGTTACTTCCTGTGATGCCAAAATAACTGGTTCTCTCAATTAATAGCATGATCACAATGGGAGTGTTTGCTATACATGCACAGTATTTCCATGCCAACTTTCATTTAAAAACCGTCAGAGGGGTGAGGGAGAGGAGGACAAAAGGCACATTAACATTTTTGCTTGTGTTTCTAATAGGAACACAGAAGAGGGAGCTAAAGGCCTATGAAGGGAAATGTCCTTCGCTGCTTCTTTCATAGGCATTTTTTTTTCTCTTGGGAGAATAAACCACAGAATCACAGAATGGTTTGGGTGGGGAGGCACCTTAATGGTGGAGGCACCATCTAGTTCCAACCACCCTGCCATTGGCAGGGACACTTCCACTAGACCAGGTTGCTCAGAGCTCCATCCAACTTGCCCTTGAACATTTCCAGGGATGGGGCATCCATAATTTCTCTGGACAATCTGTTCCAGTGCCTCAGCACCCTCACCATAAAGAATTTCTTCCTAGCATCTAATCTAAGTCTCTTTTAGCTTAAAATCACCCTCCCTTTTCTACCACTGGTATAAACAGTCACTCGGCCCCCCACAGTCTGGGGCCTCTCCTCAGTCACAGGTATCTGCCCACAACCTGAGAGGCACTTATAAAAAACCTTCTGTGATTCCTGGTACCCCAACACTTCCTTGCACAACATGTATGAGCTCTGAAAGTTCCATGTAGCCTTTTTCAAACCCCATCTTCCTTCCTTTAGGTGGCATCAGATGACAATTTGCCATTTAAATCCGAAGCTCCTCCAGAGAAAATGGCATAAACTTTTGTGCCCAGAAGGTTCCTAAGCAAATGGGTACACACCGGAGCAAGCAGGCCCCAGGTAACATGTCAAGCACCCAAGTCCACCTTTGAGTGTGCAAATGTGACTTTAAGCATGCTGTAATACCTAATTATGTAAATACGTCACAGAGTGCTACAAATTTTACAGTACAGCACTAATCCATACTGGTGTAAACTGGGTATACTGGGGAACACTGACAGAAGATTCTGTTCCAGTCAAAGATAACATGTTGGAGAAGGTAGGAACTGCTAAGCTTTTCATTCCAAGGATTTCTATATCAGTGATTTCTGTGAAATTGGGAGTTACCCTGGTGTGATTTTAGCTGCAGTCTGGCTGGGCACCTCTGCTGTGCTAGAAGCCTATTGCAGTAGTTTGATAATCCTAGCAGCTCCAACATATCCCAGAGATTTAAAGAAAACCTATCTGTGTCAAAGAGATGATAGATACAGAGTGATGAAGCAAGTATTGGGATGTGAAGTCCTGGAAGATGGGGAGGATTAATGAGTGAACATCAAAAGGTTTTTACAGGGAGCTGAAGGAGATAACTCTTCTTGTTCCAGGAACAAGTTTGAGACATATCAACCTTTCATCCTCCTTTCAACACTCTTAGCATAATGCACATGTACTACTAAAATGAAAAACTACTGAGACATTAACACAAGTAGAAGCACTCATTTTTGAAAAGAAAAAATAAAAGTTACCTGGATTTGTTTTATGGTATCCTTTTCTGAATAGTTACCACAAGACTCCCACCTTGAGGTGGAGAATCTGAGTGACACTGACAACTCAGTACACCTGTAACCTCACTGATCCAGTGTAGCAATGGGAAAACAATGGGTGAACACACTTGAACTCATTTAAATTCAGTCTCAGTAAAAAGGCCAGGAGACTTGATCTCAGTGCATGAAGCTACTCAAGGGTCTGAATTCTTTATGTCTGTGAACTCTAAACTGGCAAGAGATGAAGAGGGCACTCTACAGCTTCTTGACATGGAGACAAATGTCTGGGACAGCCATACAACAGCAGTTTCTCACACAAGCCACTGCAAAATAAAGATCAGTACAACACAGCTTTGCAGAATAAAACCTGAACATGGCTCTAATCTGCTGAAGAAATAAATGTATGTTGCATACAAATGTTGAATATGGCAGATCTGATGAAACCAGTGCCACCTCCATACTACAAGCTGTAATATGATAAGAAGGCATAATTTTTTCTTTAAATTGGATTATGACTTCAGGCCTGATTTTCCTTTCAGTTATACTATTCTGAAAGGGGACAGCTCTTCACTGAAGTCTATTAGTTTACATTCATGCAACTCTGGGAGAGAGAATAAGCAGACTTTACAGATCTGTGCTTGAGAAGCATTTGCCTTTTGAAAGATAAACATGAACACACACATATACATATATATACACACATGAATAGATGCATTTCACCCACCTATTTCATCCCCTAGAGAGGAGTTCAGTATTGCACCAGCAGACATAACTACTGCACAGCTTCCAAAGCCATGTGTATATAATTTGCCCAGTGGAATTTGGGGAACGTGCTTTTCCCATCCAAGAGTGGAGAAGGGAGCCTCCTTGCCATCTATTGTTTTCACATTCACTCTTTCTTTTAGCTCACAGAATAGCTGGTCTCCTGTCAACTTGGAGTTTCTCTTCCCCTTGAACCGCACCCCATGCTTATTGGTACTCAAATAATCTTTCATCGCCTTCTGCAGTCGAGGGTTTAGCATCTTGGAAGAGACATCCCCTTTCCAAAGCTTGTAAAGAAAGGATTTCGACATTGTGGAATACAGCCCATCCCAGTCATCAGACTCATCAAGCATCTGGCTTCTCCTATGCTTTGTGCTCCTTCTCCTCATTCTTCTCTGATGGCTCCAGTTGTTCTGTAAAATATTTCCTTTTGGATTATTCACATCAGCCGAAATGAATTTTTCTATCCCTTGAAGGTGGTTGTGTGACTGAGGCTGACCAGCAGCAAATAAATAATCATCATTCACTTGGTAGAAAGCACTTTTTGATTTTCTTCCTAACTGGGATGGAACAAACTCATCCTCATTTCTAAAGGCCTCTTCCAATACAGTCCATTTCTTAGAATTTCCAGCCCCTGATTTAAAAGTACCTAGGAGATCTTCATTAAGAAGAACCTCATTCCCATCAATGGTTTCAGAGAACGATGGGTCATGAATAGCTCCCATGATGACTCTCTGCTTGCCCTGGAGGGGTAGAAGTCTCTTAGTTTCAATGTAAGAAAAGGAACTCGGAACTGGTTCAGCAGTGTTGCTATCTGTAAAATAGATGAATATCACCAGGAAAAGCAGACCCCATGCAAAGATACCAAAGAGCATGAGTTGTTTCCATTGCTTCAAGTTAGGTTTCATGGCAATGCCTTTACCAACTCCTCTGTGCCTTGAAGTATTGGTGAAGAAAAACAAAACCTGTAAAGAACATCAAATACTATTAAAAATTGTTCTAAAAAAAAAATGCAACTCAGAAATATCTGAACACATACCGATAGACAGTGCAGAATTAATCTCCAAGCAGCAGCACAAAGGATCCAGTAGCAGAAACAGAACTCCAGAGCCCACAGATGCTGTAGGAGTGACAGGCTTTGGCCGTAACCACTCCGTGACAGCTGCTAGCTACAAAAGAAGCTGGTGGCCAGTTTCTACAGTAACACTGGATCCTGCCTTCAGGGAGATCATGTGCCTGCCTGCTTCTGCTATACCAAGCGTAGCATTAAGAGAGCAAAAGCAAAACCCATGCCTGGCTGCATGCACAGTGGGTACAATCTAAACTGTCTTCTCTTTACTACTGGCAGTCCTTAGGCAGGGGAACTGTGAGCAAGTCTGTCTCCAAAGAGACCAGGCAGGGAGCACAAGCTCAGAGCTGCAGCCCTCCTCTGCTCACAGGCTGCAAAGGATGGTGCTCTGTGCATGTCTGAGAGTGAAGGGGAGAGCATCACACAAGTGGGTCAGAGGGGAACCTCTTCCTCAGCTGCTATGAACTGGCACAGCATCGGTGGCTACATCATTTGTTGCCTAGTACCAGACTCGAGTAAGAACGACTCCTGTACCTCTGCTACGGATGCTGCATGCACACTGAAGGGGCATGAAAGAGTTGTGCACGTCAAGGTGCCAGGGGTTTTGTATTTTCCAAAAAGGAGAATGGGTGGCACTACTATCTAAATGCATTCCTTTAGGATAAGATAGAGATTTACATAAAGGGAGTGGGTAGAGAATGTCAGACTCAGACTTGGAAATATGTGCCCTACTAATACCTGGGGGTTTTGGACAGCTTGTGCATAAGTGGAGGGATGCACGGTCCAAATGAAACAAAGTTTGACTGAGGGGTCCGTGTTCCAAGGAAAATACATAACACATTGCTAGACCATCAAGCACACTATGCCCTTACACGAACTCACTTGTTTAATCAAGTGGTGTGACTATCAGTTACAAGCCTGACTGAAGCAAATCCCCACCATACCATGTTACCATTCACCTCCCTGCACCACAGTCATCGTCAGCTTCAGTTGCTACACCGAAGTGTAACTCTGTGTACTAATTAGTGACAGATCACTTACCTCATCTGAATTAAAAATAAGCCAAGCCCCTTCTTCTGGAGTTTTCTTTCCAACACATTTGTTTCAATGGCCACTTAATGGTGGGACTTAAGGGCCACTTGTACCAGCCAGCTGTGATCAGCAAAGGGGAATGGGAGCAGGGGCAAGCTTGGATTTCATTACCAGCCTGTGCCTCAGGAGCCACCACCTCATCAAATCACATCCGAACAGCACACACAGCTGACACACCTCTGGTAACACACTGCCTGCTCACACTGGCCATCAGGAGGGACCAAAACCACACTCACCACATGCTATCACCTTTCTGCAAGCTGCTAAAGTACATCAAAGCTGAGTGCAAAGTTTAAACAGAAGCTGTAACTAAACTGTGTTTTCACATGAAAAAGAACGCAGCAGTAACACCAGTTAAGACATTCTCTTCTCTGTTCTTCATTTCTGCACTGTGCCTCCGCTGCTGCCAACACCCCCGTGTATGGAACTGATACAGCAGGGGAAATACGTGTGAGAGGTTTTTTTTGGCTTTGCTGTTTTTTGGGGCTTTTTTGTTTTAAACTGGTTCAGCCCCTTTATCCACTTCAGTGTGGTCACACATCCAGTTGTTTCAGCACAAATGGGAAATGGCCTACCACAATGCAGAGGCGAGAACAAACCGCAGGTGGTATCAGCAGAGATACCCCAGGCTGCGTTTCTGCTGACCTCCTGAGAATGTGAGACCGCACTATTACATTTCCAAACACAGTCTATTTTAATGATCTAGACAAAGCCTAGAACACAAGACAAAGACAGCTGACTTTAGGGCTCAAGGCAGTGTCCAAACAGAGACAGGATTCATAAAGTTATGCTCCGATGACCAAAATTCATTGCAATTCCTAATACACTAAAAAAAAAAATCATTACTGTGATAACCCAGTGCTCCACATACGTTTGTCTTGGCTCACACAAACCACATGGAAGAAAGCTATTACTCCAACTGACCCATTTCCTACTTGCACTCTGCTGCTGCAAGATTGCTCCCTGCAGTACCTCGACACTCCCACACCTTCCAATTTTAAATCACTGCAGGTGATGTCCTGTGGGAGTTGCCTTACAGTAGATGGCTGTTGTGCAAGTTAGGTCTGCCCTGAAGTTATTGCAACCTGCCCACTCATCAGTGTTCAGATGGTTCGTGTTTTTAAATCAGCATTCTTTACCCGTCTGAAGTGCTTTCATCTCTTTTTATCATTTTCCCTGATGTGTTTCCCCAGCACTTTTCAACATGTGGCTTCCAAACCACTGTGTAAGTTAGTCTTTGCTCAGTCAGATGTTTCTCCTGCTGAATATACATTTCTCACAGGATCTGCAATGGAAGCATCCCGCATGATCTTTTTGACAGATAAGCTTGCAGGAAGTCAAAGTTATAAAGGAAGAGGTCACTAATATTTTCCACTGAGTCACATAGCAAGTCCAGACACAATTTAATCTGTAACACAATTTTACAATTTGCTCTTTTCACATCTCCTCGAAGTTTTGTTGTATCTTATAACCAGAAGAGAAAATGTCAAAACTGAGTGTTCAGGTTACAATCTGAAAAAGGACTGAGATGCATTATTAATTCTTTTTAAATTAAAGCAAACAAAAATCTGGTCCCCAAGGCTCTCACAACACTTATGTCATGAAAGCACACTCATCTTGGTCAGCATCCACATATAAGCATGCAAATGATTATCTTCTTTGTGCAGCAAAAAAATACCCATGTAAAACAAAAAACAGCATCCAACAGTATATTTGTCAACACTACAAGCAAAAGGAGAGGCACCAGTGAGAATAAATCCAAAAAATTTACACACTAACTACTGCAGAAGCTTATCTGCAACTCCTTGTTGTGAGTGGGGCCTCAGAAAGGATACCTAAATCTCGAAGACCGGAGCTATGCAGGCAAATCTCTGTGCTCCTTTAATGGTATTTGCTCACAAGAAATGCCTTGTCCTCCAGCAGTACAGCTGAGCTGGAAGCAAATTCAAGGTCATTACTGTATTAGTTGCAAGAGGACTTCTACAACCTCATAGGATCTTGAAGGCTGTGTGTCGAAAGCTGCACTAAGTTCAGAGAAATATCAGTTTATCTTATCTTCCCCTACACTAAACATACAGTGCTCTCCCCCTCAGCCCTTGCAGCTTCTCACACCTCACAGCCCCTGGCTTTGAGAATGCTCGGGAGGAGAGGGCAGTCCTTTCACATGCTCCCCACCATGCTCCTGCTGGCAGCATACCCCTCAGATGCTCAAGGGGGTATCTTCCTCAGTACCATCTGGGGATGCACTTGGATTCCTGCCCTGTGCTGCCTTCAGCAGCCCATCTCAATTGCAAAGAGAAAAGCATTTGTGTAGGAAACCAGAAACGACTATTGCAACAAATTACACTGGCTAAACAAATAAAAACAGGTGGTTTCATGAGTGCAATTACTGAAGTCCACTGGATGCTTCAGGAATAAGCTTCCATCTCTTTTGTCTATGCTCAATATACAGCTTTTAAACTGTTAAAGCTATTCCACACAAGTTTTAAAATTATTCTTAGCATTTCTCATTGTCTCCAACTTCACCTCCCCGCTGTAATAATCCTCCCTACTTACAGGCTGCTGGAGTCAAAGCTGCTGCAGAGGAGGAGCAGAGGAATAAGTCTACCCCTGGGGGAAACACCCGAGACTTAAGCCAACCCAGCTTCCTCTTCAGCAGAAGTGATAAGCCCGTTTGCCCTGGAGGCTGAAGACCTCATTTTCCTATGTATCTCCTTTCTGATGGGCTCTTTCAATCATTAACTGATTTAAGTTCCAACTACCAGATGGAGAATGGCTTTTTTCCTTTCCCTGTCTGGTCATTCACACAAAAGCACTGGAAAACATGAGGCAAGGTACAAAACAGTGAAGTGGGCAGAAAGGGAAGACTTAGTTATTTGCTTAATAGAAGTGTTAGCAGCAGCTATGAAAAAGAAAGGCAAACCCCAATGGTATCTTTGAGGCATCCCAGGAAATAAAAACAATTCCCCAGTGGAAATCAAAGGCTGATTTTCCAGAAGCAGCACCCACTTGTGGGAAATTTCATCTTGCCATGCTAACATGCAAGAAACCAAAGAGTTCCCCCTCCCTTTATAAAGCCCATTGTTTTGCAACAAGGAGCACTTTTCATTTTTCTAAAGTAGGCCTCCTGAGTATTTCTTAAATGAGAAGAGATGGATAAGGGAGATTTTTTTAATTCCTTTGAAACATTCCTTCCTTTCAATGCTGTCTATTGTTAAAATTAATTTGTACAGACCCTGGCAGCTCAGAGGTCAGGATGGTTCAAGTTGATGTGCTAAGATGTGCACTGTTATGTTAAACAGGGTTTTTCTTGGCTGCAGCTTTGCAGAGAAGGTCACCACAGGGTTATTTGGGATAGCAAATGTTAGCTGTGGGCAACCATTCCCAAGCGGCTGAGAATCAGGCCAAGGTTTATTTGATGGAAAGCTTAGGCAGACTGAACAGATAGCAAATGCTCCGTTAGTTTGCTTCATCTCTTAGTCAGCTAATTCCAGAGTATTAAGAAACCTCTGGCATAGGGCAAGACAGCTGGAAGCTGCATTTCCAGGGTGGGGAATATCCTCCTCCTCTCATGTGGAAAGTGCCAAATTGGTTTTAGTGTTATCACAACATTTCTGTGGTGGAAGCCATACAGTAGGCAGCAACAGACAGGCAAGCCTGTGGGGAATGGTGATTGCCAAAAGATGTATATTAGTCTGTGGATGGCAGGGACATTTGTCTTATAGGCTCTGATTAGGCCTCCTAATTAATGAATCTCTTTTGGACAACTTCCTTGTTAGTCCCGATAAATCTGGCTCTTTCCTTCAGAGGAGTCAAGCCGCATCCAGTATTTTTTGTGGCAACCTAAGAAACTGACTTCTGAAATAAAGATAAAACACCCAAAGAAATCTGAAGTAGGATCATTTTTTTCCAATATTGCCTTTTAAACCTATATTTAATTATTTACTTAGAGAAAATTCTCTGAGAGGTATTTAAATAATGGTATTGCTAACCTGAATCATACTAAATGTGAGCCAGGTGTCCCAAGTCAGAGGATTTAGAAAGAGCAGTCTCAGGTTCTCACTTCTGAGGATGCAGGCAGGCAGTGTGCCTGTTCTCAGGTCCTCTGATAAAACCTAGGATTTCAAGTTAAAGGGGGTTGGAGTGAAGAGACTTCTTTTTTTTTTATTATTTATTTTTACTAATGACCCATTTCCAGGAGCTTAGGCTGTAAGAAAATTGCCAAATATAGTGAAATTTGCAGTAAAACTCACTCAAGCTGGCAACCCAGCAGCTGGAGAAATGCTCAGTGGGGTTTCTGCCAAGGAAAGCGTCCTAGATTATTCTGTAGGAGCAGGGGGGCTTAGATGCATCAATCTCTGGGGCTTAGCAGAAGGTCAAAGTTATCTTCTATGCATCTGATATCTAGTCTCCATGCTCCATCCTCCAGTTCAAGCTGCCTGGCATTGAAACCAGCTATCCCTTTCCCACAGACCACATACAGGTTGTCCGAGTGTGGGCTGACAGGAGGGAGGTAAAAATAGCCATGCCAGCTCTTAGCCTTTGCATGCAGACTTTCCCACCACCAGTGGAAATGTTTAACACAGCAACAATGGTCAGGGAGAGCCTGGTTTCCCAGTGACTGACTGCACCTCACAGGTCAACCTCCACCTAACCAACCTGCAGCAGCTTTTCTCAGGAGCCATGAGAGCAGCTCTCACTCTGACACGTTCTGAGATTCACCACTCTGGCATACACTAAAACACCAGTTTCAGGGGACCTCACCAGGTCAGGGGAGACAACTGAACCTCTCTGGCTTTTCCAGACTGGTTATGAGCTGACCATAGTCTGGTAATTCTAACTGAGGGTTTCTATAGAAATGCACTACCTACCTCTTCATGTGAAATTCAGTACAACTTCAGTGTAAATCACTTCCAGGCTCTTTAATCAAAACTACAAAGGGGCAGCAGTGTCACACAGTTGTGGGCAAGCAGTTTTCACAACATAACTCAAATCACCCCCCACAGCCTCTCAAGGAGCCCCTCACAGAGTGACATACTACCTGCATTTAACCTTATCTACTTCTGACCCCTTTTTTTGTCATTTGCTCTTGCCACACCTTTGCTGTGTCCTGGCCCTGTTCACAGAAGATGCAAAGGTTCAAATCTGCTTCAAGTTGCTGCAAATGCTAGAAGAGCTTGGTTCCACCATAGGGCATTGGTGCAGCAACCACCACTTTGGCCACAGTCCCTAGCATGCCCTCACACACAGTAAAGAAGCAATGAAATATCTTTACTGCCCTTGCAGATCTAACAGCTGGGTGTTTTGGATGGGTTTTGGTCATATTTCAGCTGCCACAGCAGTCTCTTGATCTAAAAAGCAGGGGAAAAAATCTGCTTGTATCTACATCAAATAAAACCACTGCAAATATCCAAAGACAGTGCAAGTCACTCTTCCAAAGTGAAATTCAGTATACTACTGCATGCATGGAGGGATCTAGATTTGCACAAACAGCATCCCAGCAGGTTCCACTCTTACACCTCAGTAGTTCCTCTGCAGATCAAACCACAGGGCTGCATGTGGTTTTTCTGTGCTACCTTTGTGCAGCTCTCCACCCCTCACTCTGCAGGTTGCAGAGGAACATCAGTCATTTCCAGGGGATCTGATCACCATGAAGATCCTAGGAAGTTGAATGTTGTGCAGA
This sequence comes from Chaetops frenatus, assembly GCA_013400775.1. Classification (NCBI taxonomy): domain Eukaryota; kingdom Metazoa; phylum Chordata; class Aves; order Passeriformes; family Picathartidae; genus Chaetops; species Chaetops frenatus. Next base: position 326,743 of record VZTR01013395.1, on the reverse strand, counting down.
CTGAAACATCAAACTGGCCAGAGATAAAAGCCAGGTGTGGAAACAAGGTGAGCAGACTGATGGCCATCACTTACCTGCACATCCTCCGCTCATACATAAGCACCTTATTAAGGTATTTGGTTTTATTGCTGCAGTGAGGTCCATGAGGAACGAGTGAGTTGTACACCAACACAGGGAGGAAGAAGCAGGGGCTGGGGGAGGCTGGGGCACTGGGCCAGGAGAGAAGGAAGCCTGGCTGTAGGGCAGCACAGAGGGCAGGAAGGCAGAGAGACTGAAAATAAACTATGGCCATAGTGCTAGTGGAGGAGCAAAACAACACCTGCCAGAGGCAGTGACACCTCAGCCCCACAGGGATGAGAACTGGAAGCAAAAACTTCCTCCCACCAGAATAATCACATCCTTCCCTTCGGGGAAGCACCATGAGAGCCTTGCTGCTGCTGAGGGAAGGCTCTGGACTTGAGCATCCTACCCTATTCCTCCCAAGATGGGAAAGAGGCTGCCATGCTCCTTCAGCAGATGGGAAGCCCAGGTGGCAGCAGGACCCACGCTGTTTTTGCCCCTTACTCTGCTCAGCCAGTTCCAGGTCAATGTGCTGATTCCTGCCACTCTTGTGATTGGGAGACAGGACCCTGGAGCACTGACCCTGGTCCTTGCAGGTGGAGTACAGCCCTTGCACCAGGGCACTTCCAGACTGAGCTTTGCAATGGATCAGCACACATTTTCCCCCGTAAATATTCCTTCACACCCCTTGCAGAACACAGGCATGATGGTGCCTGAGGAAACACAACGCGAGCAGGAGTTGATGCCCATCTTTGGCACAGCCTGGCTTTCTGTGGGACTTATTCCCCACCCGCAAAATAAGGTTTTAATCCCATTCCCCACTGCAAAAGCAGAGTTTATGAGCAGCCTGTGCTTATGTTCTGTTTTCATGTGTAACTGAACAGGATGGCAGGAACCTCTTAATGCACCAAAACAAGACAGAGGGGCACAGAGAAATGGATAAAACTACTCACTGTCTAATAAAACAGAAGAAAAAAAAATCCAGCCAACATATATAACTGTATTGGGTTCCCCTCCCTCTTTTTAAGGGACAGCTTTTGATACCGTACTTGCAAAAACACATAATTCAAAAAAGGAAGGAAGTGCTTTGAGGGTTTTTATTTAAAGCTTGACAGGATAAACGAATCACAGTCTCATTAAATCACACAAATCTCAGGCTGCACACAAGACTAAACCACGAGAAATAGGACATTACAAATCCTCATGCAGTTCTACACTCCCAGCACAACAGCTCATTTTATTTCTGCTCTTGGCAAGGTTAGAATAAAAGGCTTCTTTACTTTGCTCCATAAATGTTTTTAGATCCTATATTACTTGAACTTAACACAGCAGTAATTGCACTGAGAAAGGGGAATCTGAATTGCTCCCTTAAAGAAGGAAACATTTATACTAACACACACATGAACAGAGAGTACAGTTACAAAAGATCTGTTTCAATCCCATCACAAAAAACTTGACCAAATTCACTAACTCTTCCAGGCAGAAGTGATTAGAGAATTTTGATTTTCCACTCTAAAGCAACATTTCTGAGATATACCAATTACCCACACCTCTGTGTAGCAGTATATTTTCCATCTGCCAAGTATGTTCTTACTGTATGTTTCTAACACTGTAGGCACTGTTTTGCTTTCCTTTTAATTACTAACTTCTTTATTAGACTGCAGTTTGTCTTTCTACTCTGTTCCAGAAAGCAAGCAACTCAGCCCTTGTTTAAAAACTTTAATATAGAACAAATTGTTAAACAAAATATTTCTCAGCTCTATCTCAGTGCCAGTTCCCATTGGTTTATGTTAGCAAAGTAATTTGGGAGGATATTTAGAAAATTATCACTGTTAACATCACATTTCTATATATTCATATATACATACAAACAACATGCCTTCTATGTGCTTATTTAGCTTAGTCGAAAAGCTCGAATGAAAAGTTGCACCCTGGAAGAAGGCTTGCCAAAATGAAGGATGAAGTCAGCTTAGCCCTTGTTACATTACAATCTAAAAATGAAGTTTCCTGGACTGAAACAATTTTCCCCTCTTTTTTGTGTATTTTAACTCTTAACGTGACTATGCTGATAATAAACCAACCTACATTAGCTGGGATATTTTAGTTGGCTTCCTAAAGCAAAATGAAGTGGTATCAGTATTCCCCCCCCAACCCCTCTTTCTTTCTCTCTCCATTCTGACACTGTTTTATGCAGGGGTGTGGGCAAAATTAGTTCAAACTATGGCTAGATCAAAAGAAATCTCTTCTGTGGAGGATACAGCTGTTCATAACCTGACATCAGCTGCTGGGACCTGAATCTTACCTGTCTGGAAATTTTACAGAGAAATAGGATCTCTAACAACTACCAACACGAAACTAGTACGAGCAATAGTGACAAACCAAGGTTGGTGGCTGGGTGCTTCATCCCTTCCCCCTTTGTCAATCATTGATGCCCATGTGCAGCACACAAGAAGTCTTTTGCCCCAGCACTTGCCATTCACTTTCTACAAATACAATTGACTTTACAAGATCAAAGGGAGCAGAGAAAAACATTAGGCTCCCTGAAAGCTCTGACACCATTAAGACAGTGAGAAACTGAGGTAAGTGAGAAGCAAGACAAAGCTGGCTATCTCCCAAGGGTATTTACGTAAATTGTTTTTGTTATAAAAGTTAGAAGAATGGGATAAGATTGAGAGCATCCCCACTAGATATAACTGTGGAATTACCATTTGATGGTAATTTTCACCATCATAAGAGACAACAAAACATAAAACCTTGTATTTTGAGATCTACAGGCTACTACGAAGAATCTGTGAAAGAGTAAATACTTAACTTTCTAAGATACTTGTGTAGCGGTTTCACATTCACCTGCTCGCCTGCTCACACCAGGCGAGAGTGCAGTTTAGTGGTTTCATGAGAATAAGGATTAAGAGAAATGCAAAAACAGGCCTAAACTTCAAAGATAAAGATAGTTTATTAACAAAAAACAACAAAATCAAAATCAACCCCCAGGTGGTTTCTTCTTCCCCCCCAGCCCCCCACCCAAGATGGTTCCTTTCTCCCACCTCATTTATCTTCCTTTACCACTATCTTTCTCATCAACAACACAGAGAAACAAGCTTAGAAAATCTTTGGTCAATTTACCAGTCTTAAAATAGGCTTTCATCAGTCCAATTGGAAGAAGAGTCTCTCTTGTTTTACTATGGAGATTTTCCCACAAGAAACACAAGTCTCTCGTGGAGTTCATGTCACCGTGAACTCCCGCCCAGAAAGGATATTAGTTCACATGTGACACAAGTC
>VZTR01013395.1:307679-323004 GCA_013400775.1 Chaetops frenatus | reverse complement strand
GCAGGGACCCGGCCGCAGCCCCAGCACAGCCCCCAGGCCCTGAAGCCCGGAGCGGCCAGTCGGCCACGCCAGTGTTACCTTCCCCGCGGGCAGAAGTCGAAGAGAGCTTCTAACTTCCCGCTCCTAAAAAATGTAAGCTTTGCAAAGACGCCCCTAATGTTCAAGTGGCTACATGAAGTGCCCATCTTAAAATTAGCCAATCCGTGGGCTCCTCACCTCTGCTGGAAACTGTGCCCCGGCGGAAGTAGAAAAACAAAGAACCCCCCCAGGAAGGAGAAAAAAAGTTGTTGTCCTTTAAACCACAACAACTTGGTAGAGGGTTTTTTGTGCCTTTATCTCTAGAGCAGTTCTCAGTTTAAATACTGGCCTTGAAATCTGAAGCTAATGAGCATATATGTAATACATTCCCTTCCTTCAATTGCTCAACAGGTGGGATTATCAAAATTTTCATTAAAATATTTCTTATTATTTCAAATGCTGGCTATGCATTTCTTGGTTTTCAGCCAACAGGAAGGCATTTGAAATTTCACAGATTTCATTAAAAAGCCCTCCTTCTAAGACTCCCTTTAAGTAACTAAGACATGCAAACCCTGGCCTGTCTTTTGCACACTCTGTTTAGAAGTTGCAGATGCATCTGCTGAGAAGATGGTGATGAAGCACATCCTCTTACCCAGCACGGAGCATAGCTATCCTCTCATCCAGATATCAGAAGCACCTGAAACTCTCCATCTCCTCTCCTCTCTTGCTGCACACTGACAACTCAGCATCCATGGGAACAGACCCCATCACACCTGTGGCAAGGAGTAGGTGGGGTGTGCCCACCTGCTGGCTTTCCCAGGGAGCCTCTGCTGAGACAGTGCTTGCTGCTCTCCTAGCTCCTGCCCCTCCCAGGAAACAGGAGTTTTCCCTCACTATGGCACCACTTGCCATTCAGGAAACTCACTGGCAACTCAACCAACCACTGGGAGAATCAGGAAGAAAGTTTGCAAGGGTGGAGATGAAACATTTACGTGATTTTGACCCTTGCCTAAGATAGTACAACCCCAATCCTTGTGTGCAGCATTTAAGTGCTAAAGGCATGAGACAAGCAATAAATTAAAGCCAATTCACTGCCCTATATCAATCAGGAGAAGGTTTCCTCTGCCAACATGAAAAGACACTGTTCTGAAAAAAACCCCCTGTTTTAACATAGATTGGTTCCTTAGCAGCACCCAATCCTGTCAAACATATTCTGCTGATGGGGTTTAGTCTTCCTTCAATCCCATTCAGACAATAAACAAATGGAGGAAATGTTAGTTTGATCTAAAAACTAATGCTTAACATTCCTAAAATTTTCAAGATTTTTGCTTTTATTTCCTGATTTACATCTATACTTCTAGTCAGTGTGTTAGTAGAGATGTTTAACTAACAGCTAAAACTTCTATAGCATATAGAGACTATACTACACAGGGTGACTGCAAGCAAAGCAAAATTCTCCTACTTTCATCAGGCCACATTGTTGGGTTTTTTAAATGTTGGCGAAAAATGCATTGAAGTTCATACTAAAGATGGGTATAAAAATGCAAATAGATATATAAGTAGCAATCATAAATGATGTCAAGCAGTGACAAGACTCTTGTTCTGGTGTTCAGCTGTGTTCAATCTGCTCCAACCTCTTTCAAAATTTTCAGTATCTATGCAAAACATACTGTTGTGCTTGCTCTGCTCTAGGAAAAAAGTGAAATTCTTGCAAATCAGTATTTGGACATGAGGCAGAATAGCAAGGTACTGGTAATCTACCTGGCAGGTAGGAAATTCCCTACCCTGGCAGGTAGGACACTTGGCACTAGTAGTAAACCTGGTTTGGTGAATTGATTAAACCAAATTTACCATTCAAATAAAGCAGAAGGAAATCTATGTGGGAAAGTATATTTTTTTAAATAATTTTAATGAATTTTATAATTTCATAGTGTTTCCAGTGACTGTAGTGGCTTTTATTATATAAACCCTCCAAACATGAAACCTGATATTACATCTAGCAGACTCTGGAGGGTCATGAGAGACACAAGGTTATTCCCAGGGAGTAACGGCAGAACTCTGTGTGTTCCCATTACCCCAGTAGCTCATTGATGCAAATCTACATGAGAATTCTATAGCAGTTCACAATCCTGAAGTGACAGTTAAGTAGAGGGATATAAAGATTTTAAGATGAATTTATGAGCAATTGTTGACCAGTCAACTTACAAACCACATTTATTCAAACATAACTTGTACCTCAAATTCTGCTTTTCCACTTAAAGAGCCCAAAGCTGCGAACAGTAACAGCCACATAATCTGGGGTTTTTGACTTCAGCATAAGAAAATGAGCACCACTAAGCTTTTCTTAAACAAGAAAGCAGACAATATGTGATGCCCTACAAGAACCAAGAGAAATATTGTTTGAAGTTAGATGGGGAGGTGTGAGTACTCACACCCACAGATCTGAGGTTTTGCTCCGGACCCAGAACCCCACTGATGGCATTTGCACACAAGCAAGATCTCGATGCAAGTCAGAATCTGGATACTGTTATAATTTTGTCTAAAGATGCTGTGCTATTACAGATTTTCTTCTATTTTAACTACATTTTCAGATTCCTAACCCTCTTCAGATTGCTCCAAAAGCAGAAACTATTAACAGCGAACTAATTTATGGTTAAATGGACTTATCATACTAACTAGAGATAATTTTTTTAAGCTTTAATTGTTCAGATTTGATATAGCTCTTTAAGAATCCTATCCAATGTGCTTTCACAAATCTCAATGGATAGTATTTATCTGACTTATTTACTAATTGCTTTCAAATTACAAGTGTCCCTCAGGTCTGAATCATTTTTGATGAAAGAATGAGCAGAGTTTTGTACCATGAGGGAAGAGAAATTAAAGGAGAAGAATTTGTATGGTTCAGATCAGGCTATGGAAAGTTTGATTTCTTTCAAGTGTTTTCTAACTTTATCACCACATGCAATTAACAATTTGTATTTGCTAAGTCTTCTATGCAATTGCCTTGCCTAGATCTCCTAGGAGATTTTTAGTAAAAGAAGATAATCATTAAAAGCTATGGCAAAAGCAGTATTCCAGACTGCAGATACTGTAAATGTCACAGTCTCTATAAACAAACTGAGCATGGGCAAGGACATGAGGAATAATCACTTATTTTTAAGACACTTAAACAGAACATGCCCAAGGGCACACTGTAGAGGAGCCCATTTTTCCATCAGTGGGTGTATGTATATATACAGTCTCCTTTCCAGGAGTTGAAGAATCCAAGTTTATGTGAATTCTAATACATCACTTTTCTGACAAGCACACTGTTGTATGAAACAGGCACACTTCAGTTTAAAATCAACACACTTGGCTTGGGCATCTGAGAATCAGGGAAAAAATAGACTTTCAGTACATGACATTACCTCTCTAAAAGCACTGTCTTTCTTGGAAAAATAACATTGTTAATATAATAAATACTTTATTATAGTACTTTATAAGTACTTTCTCTACTGCTACTATTTCTCTAGCATTTCAGCCAGAGAAGTTGTGTGTCTCCTCTGGCATCACACTATCACTATAATCACCCCTTGATTTCCAAAATTCAGAAGTAGTAGCTCTATTCTGAACTCCAAGACCTATGAACCTGTCACATTGCTGGAAGTCTTGACCCAATTTGTCTTTCTCTTGGTGACACTTTTATTTAGCATGCCTGTTTCCAAGTCACTTGACATTTTCCTTAAGTACTTTGCATACATGGGACTTGCAAATATATTTTTTGTAACCTCACTTTAGATCTGTAGGAAATAAATGAGGGAAATCTTTTGCTTAAAAAGATATTGCATTTCAAAGAACAAAACCATAACTTTTGTGATTAGTAACTGTGAATGAAAAATTCTATTTCAGTTTCTATCCCTAAACCACAGAATTGATGTGGCATTGAATTTTACTTTCTGAGAAACTTGGGCAGCAGGGTAATGAGGAAGTCTCTTGTTGCTCTGCTGTTACTGACCACACTTCTGCCTTATAACCAATTCCAAACAATTGAGGGGAAATATCACATATAAAGAGGGTGACTTTAATTCAGTGCTAAAGTAAGGAAGACTTCACACTCTGTAACATATACTTAGAGGGTAGATTCAGCACTTATAATATAGTTTTGAGTCAGAAAACTCCAGCAGTGTCCATCTGACAGCTTTCTTGTCCTTGAATGGTTGTATTATTGTCAGGCTGTTAGCATTCCTGCCTCATTTACTTAAATTGTTAAAAGCCAGTAAATAAGGAACTAATATCAAGGATTTAAGGGGATATTTTAATTAAAGTGTCATATTTTAAGAACTATTCTTTAGAAAATAAGTGAGAAAATTCAGAAACAGGGTTAAAGCATCTCAGTCAAAAAGCAAACAGCTGTGGGGAAGATGCCTTTACTTTCTTGAGTTGGATCAAATGTCTATCTTAGCCATGCTGAATTTCTCAGCAGTCAAGGCTATGAATTACTATTGGCTGCTTAACTGATTAACCATGGTGCTGGTATGCCCAAGACCTTCCAAACACAGCAGGGTTATTGCAGCAGTAGACAATACCATAATATTGCAGTATTACAGGCTTTGCAGTTTTCTATTCCTTCTCTCAACTTGTGCAACGGGTTTATGACACTCCTTGGAAACTTTCATGTGGGAGCACAGGATGGAGCAGCACCAGTAGTAACTCAAAGCTTTGCAGCTCTGCAGCCTGAAGAGTGCAGACATACTATTTCTAGAAACACCAAGGAGATAAAAATTCTTTGAGGTGACCTCCTCCTTTGAGGCCTTGCTTACTGAAGAAATAAATCATGCAGAGAGTCACTGTGCAGGCACTCCAATGCCATGCAGTGATAACTGAGCTTACTGAGGAATCAAAAGATGCATCCTTATATCTACATGTTTTGCTCTGCATTTCCACTTTGATGGCTCTGGTTTTGGTGCTATCATCACCTGAAGAATTCTCAGGGCACTTTCAACTGCAGCTAGTTATTGTTTTACAAAAATAAAGAGCCTAATGTCATACAGGAACAGAAGCAAAGCTCCACAAATGCAGTGTGCCCTCCCTAGTGCTAGTGTCCCTGTTTATCTCATGGTGACCTTGCAAGTGCAATGTATTCCAGAGACTGCAAGACTAATTATTTTAATTCTGTAGTCCAGGAATTTTCCATAGGGTTTCTCTCCTGCTTGAAGCTTTTGCAGACTGTAGTGGTATATGTGATCACTGGTTTAAGTAGCTGTGATCACATCCTTGCACCCTGCACCCTTCTCAGTGGCTGCCTATATAGAGGCACAGGGATTTTCAGCTGATTCTGTTGGTCTTTTCAATGCCCCTAATAATAAAACGCCTGAGCAAATAGAAAACCTACTGATTGGTATTTTACACAGACACCCTTTGACAGGAATTAACCCGCAGTAAACTACTGTAAAAATTGTATTTTTGGTGTGGGGGGTGTTAGGCAAGAGGCAGGAATGGCCCTCTGCTACAGCTGCTAGCCAGTAGCAGTACAGATGGAAAACAGGACAAAGACTGGCCTGGCACAGACACACAGGGCACCTCCTGGCCTCATCAGCTGCAGAGTTTGGCAGGTGCTGAGTGATCCTGCCTAAAAGACAGCCCTACCACAGAGCGATGCACAGCACCCTGTCTCTTCAGGAGCAGCACCTCCTGACTTCTGCCAAGTCTCTCCTGGAGCTTTATAACTTAAGCCCCAGAAAGTAAAATACAGACAAGCAGTGACTTCAAACACTCTCAGGCCCTGCCTCAGGGTGAGGGCTCATTCCAGCCTGACATCTGTTCCAGCCCTGCTTGCTCAATCTATACACTGGCTCAGTCAAACTAATTCAATGTCTTGAAATACAGCATATTTAGAGACCTTTGCTCATTTGGCTCCATCCAACAATAGCAAGTATCTGCAATAGCATTTTGTGCTCTTTACATCAATCAGAAAACAGCACTCAGAGCACAGGAAAGGGCAGGTGAACAACCAGGTCCCATCCCTGTACAGAAGTCACTGCTAAGGTGTCTCTAACTTGAAACATAAAAGGCATTTCCAGGCCCACAAACATTTTCTCTCTATTTTCTAATGCCTATCTGAAATCTTGCCATTTTGAAAGTTAGACATTTCAGCCTACAGATTTTTAGGCATAATGAAGAGCAGCTCAAAAGCACACATGGAGAATATGGATCCCCATCTTAGGCCATTACTACCCTCACAGCTTTCCAAAGCAGGAGCTGCCACTAGGGAAATCCTAAATGCCAAGCTGGCCATCGATCAGAAACATTTTTTGCCTGGAGGTGAGAGTGTAACTAGGCCAGCAGAGACACTCTCTTCTACTGGGCAGAGAAGGAAAAGCTGTACTAAACAGTGATCTCTCAAACCAGACACTCCAAAAAGCTCTCAGTGACAGCGTGGTGGGAGTAGGACTCCAAGTGCAAATCCTTCTCCAGCAGTTACAGGGCTAATACTTCTGCCTTACCACATTTGCCTATAGCCAGCCATCTACAGTTTGGCTCCAACCTACACTACTCTGAATTTATCCTTTAAAAAAAATCAAAAATCTGAAATAAATAGCAAAAATACAATCAGCCTGAACAAGCAGTGAACAATTACAATGGAATGAATATTAGCTATGCACAAATATTTCTAATGGAGAGACTAGCTTTCTATAACAAACTCTGGTTTTAACCTTGCTAACTTCAACAAAGTAAAACCCAGTCACATGAAATTTCAGTCGTGGTCTCATGCCAAGGAAAGCTCCTCTGGAAAGTTTGAGGTAGATCAGCCAAGGCATCTTGAAGATATGAGAGTTCCTGAAAAGTGAGGTGTTCTCCATTTCTTGGACTGTTCCTTAATTTTTTTTGGCTCACCATAACTTAAAAATGGTTGGCTTAGACATTCCAAATTTGCTTGGCTACTACTGGCGCCTTTGACTAGTTGCAGGCTATTTTATTACTAAATGTGGGTTTGTGCAAATTCTGAGCCCTGCAGTTGTTAACAGCACATGTTGGCTTGTGCATGCCGCAGGCAAGCCAGCCTGGCCCACTGCAGGCTCCTCCACCACCTCATCAGCTGTGCTCAGGAGGCAGCCCAGGAGCCCAGGACTCTTCCCTCAGCTCCAGCTGGGTGTAAGAACTTGGCGGGACTTTACAGATTCCATGGGGAGACATTCTGGCAAGCTGGAGAGACAAGGTCCTGGGGTGCTTCCCAGCCTTGCCGGTAGCAAAGTGCCCCTCTTGGAAAGGTGAGCAAACACCAGACACAGACGATTTCCTTCCCTCACTTAGTGTTGTCCTCTTCCTACTCCTTCAATCCCTACTTAGCCTTACTCTCTGATGAACCCAAGTGAACATCCACATAGCTCCAAACCCTTTCCTCCATGGATTACTGATCCAATCTATTTTCCATTTCCATGCTGATTGCAGAATCTATGCTGGGGTCTGGGTGCTTCTGCTGCAGCAGATTCCCCCTCTCTGCTCTGCTCTCCTGGTCTCCAGGGCTCTTTCCTAGGCTAGGAGCCTTGTACACATAGACACAACATAGGGCATTAGACTTCCGGACAGGAACACCCACAGGGGAGGTCTCAGCCCTCAAGAAGCAAATTTGCTCCCCTGAGCAAACTTCTAATTTGTCTGATGACCCCTGGAGAGACTGTGAGTAAGGAATTCACTCCTGATGGGGACTGTTCTGTTCACAATCTTGATTTTGATAACAGATACTATGGCAACCGCATGTATCACTTGACACAGCTTTCAGCATGGTCAACTACTTTAAACAATTCTCCGTAGTCTTTGATATTTCCTTTGACAATGACTATCACCTGCCACCTTGCCAGGAAAACAAGCAGTGCACCGCGGCTTCAGTGGTGGGAAACATTAGGCCATTAAAACACTTCCCGGTGAAGTATGTTTCTACACGGAAACAGTGTTACAAAGAGACCTATTCTTTTTGAGATGCACACATGCATGACTCCCATTCACAGCAGCTACGGGAGTGAATCCAAAGTAAAATAGGCTCGAAAGTGTCTACATGTACAAAACATTGATCCCACACAGAAAGTGTCTTTTAAGAATGACATATCCTTTGACCTTCTGCATCTTACTTTTGCTCTTCAAAAACAAAAGACTTTGCAATGACCACGTCGCCTACATTAAAAACCAAAACTGGTATTATAATCACTAAAAAACCCCACACAAAATAAAAATTATCTGCCTAATGGACAGCAAGAACAGAAGTTTCTTTTCCACATTTCTTATCCAATTGGAGATCTATCACTTTTATTTGTACCGACTTCAAATATCTGTTCTGTCACCTTGAAAATGCAGATAATCTAACTCAGAGGTGTGCTCTTCTCAGGAGAGACCACACAACACTAAACCAAGTTTTACAAAATGCACAGCCCTGTGCTGGGTGGGCACAAACCTGCGGAGCTCCGGGGAGAAGCTAGAGGAAGAGGACTTCTCGCAGGGTCCCACAGAGCTGCAGCCCCCTGCCGCCCTGGGAGCTAATGAAAAGAGCATGAGGAGGATCCGCAGGCACTTTCCTCCCCCGCTCAATCCACAAAGGGCGAGTCACAGTCTGACCCTAACTTAACACTCAGGCTGTAAACTTACTTAGCACTTGTAGAAGAATTTATTTTTTTCAAACATACCGATGGCAGCATATGGCCCATCGACAGGTTTATTATTATAAGACACTTTTTCCACCAGGTTATAGTCTTTTTTTATAAACATATGTTTCAGCAGGTAATAAAACCCCTAAGAACTGTTTCTGAAATGTGCAGGCACAGAAACTACTTTTCAAGGTTTGTCAAGACAATGAAAGAAACAATGTTTAAAGAGACTTCCATTTTTCTAAAGGCCTTTCTCTAAATGTCTTTTAAATCCAAGCGGGGTTGAGAGTTAGGCACGTTTAAAAAAAAAAAAAAAAAAAAGAAAGAAAGAAAAAGAAAAACGAGTTCTCTTTGTTAATGCTACATTCTTCTCTATTTTGTCAAAGCAATCATTTTTATATTTAGTAAAACTTCTCCTTCCACTAAATGGATCTTTTAACTATGCTTTAAATCAGAACACGTGGTTTATGGGTGAGTGATAAGATTCTGAAAATTAGGTGACATATTCTAAAGAAAATGTCAACACCACACTGCTACAGTCACGCAAACTCATCGGTGTAAAGCCACTCTTAATGCTCTGTGCCCTTCAGCTGCCCTAATAAAGACCTGCGTGTGGAGTCCAGGTGGTTTGATCACAAACTTCCGTCCATCTGCAAGACTGTATCCATGTTAAAAGTCTCAAAACAAGTCACTGCTTGATTTTCCTACAGACCATGTTTGTGTTCTTAAGAAATAAGGCTTCTTGCCTATGCAGCTATAATGCAATTTCTGTGCTAGCACCACAATCTTTAGGGGGAAAAATAAAAGTCACATAGTGTACACCACTTTATTAAAAAAAATCCTACGCTCCTCTTACTCTTAATGCTTTCTCCCTAACATCTCACAATATATTTAGCCCAAGCAGGCTTGGTTTTAAAAGCAGCTTCCTCAATACTTCAAAGTATGACCCAACTCAGGTATGTTTGCTAGCAGCTTTGTTTCCTACCACCCAAGTTCAGAGTCTCCTGTTGAAAGGAGCATCCAGCTGAAATACAAGCTAGGGCTCATGCGGGTCTAGACCCTGAGCCCACTTAAAGGCCATACAAACCTTTCACTAGTTTTATGGGACTGGATATTAGACCTGTGGTTCACTGAAGACACCAGAGGCCCTACAGAATGTATGGTACAATATATCAAGTGCTCCTTGTATTAAATACTCCTTAGCATTAGAAAGGAATCTTACAATCACTTTGAATATTTCATTGGTATTTAGGATATCTGGGGGAAAGAAAGAGCACGTCTTTTCTATGTGTGCTTATCCCCTTCCCCCGATGATACTCCCCACAAAAGGCAGATGTTTTAAGACACTGGAAAAAATAATCATACACAGGCAGATTTGAAGCTTAAAGAATAAAAATCTCTATTTTTATCATAGGCATACAGTTATAATTGGCATGCATGAGCCTGCATTCAAAGAAAACTCATTTGTTAAAATTAATCACTGACGTCTCAGCCAATTTGTCAGTTAACTACTACCACGTCTGGACATGATTAATTAGGTTCACTGGGAGATACAGGGTGCCCTCTATAATGCTTCCACAGGATGAAATCCTAAACCCAGTGAAGCCTTTGAACACTCTGCAAGCAACTTATTCACATGGAGCCAGGACCTCATGGATGCTGCTGTAGGCTCTAGTTTTTTCTTCTTTCACAGATTCAGCCTTTCTAGGAAAGAAAGGCCAACAACTTCAACAATAAACATGCTCTTTCTCCACCAGCAGACAGAGCAATCACGGGTCCCTGGGCTGAGTTTGGAAACACTTAACTGCTGGGATCAGTTTGAGGCTAAGATGAGGCATGATGTACGAGGCTTCTGACAAGGGGGCTGGCTCTGCTTGTCTAATTGTGGTTGCTGCTCCTATGATGTGGAAACCTGTCTATTAGAAACCACATTTCACAGGTGACTGAACAGCCATCAGATGGTAACAGCTTTCATTTGTTACTGACCCCCCTTTCCCTGACACAGCATAAGGGTGAATGGCCTGATATTCCACTGTCAGTCCAGAGCCAAGCACCTCCTGCTTTGTATACTGAATCATAAAATACCCATGTTTTTCGTGCTTGTGCTGAAACAGCCCTCTTAACTAGCATTTTCTCATCTAGGCGTCAGCCGTGTAAGAGAATGGCAATTTCTTCCCTACTTAGTTATGCAAAGTTTCAGGGCATTTTGGGCTATGATTGTGGAGTATATCACTACATTTTATACACAGAAGTTATTTACTCAGAACATCATGGGCAGACATGACTCGGTATATCACAGAGACAGGATCAGAGCCCTTGCTGAGAAACTGATATGACAGTGACTAGCCAAAAGTAGTCCTTCCAGTGAAGGACTGAAAGACAATTCCACTACCAAAATTAAATACAGAACTTAGCACAGTTGCTTTAAACTGAGAATCCAATAAAGAGACCTCATCAAATTTTACACCCTCCATCAATGACGTAATGGATTCAGAAAGTGACAGAACAAATCTCCCCATCTTGCTAAGCCCTCTGTACCTGGTTGGCCACATATCCTCCAGCCAAATACATATCAGGTGTGAAGAAGAAACTTTCCTTTCCAAAGTTAACAGCTGTTTCGTCATTACAGAGATTTTGTGTTCATACCTCGGAGCACTCACGGTCATTTCACAACCCCAGCCATGTAACGCCCTACTCTCGGATAGCGCTCGTACAATTTAATAAACAGTGGACTGTACAAAACCTGCAGTGAATTCTACTCTGATGACAACTGCAGAGCTATGCAATGAATAACATTTACTTTTAATTTATATTCAGATTGCTTAAGCACCTTCCAGAAAGCAGAGTGCACTGACACACACACACACAGACACACAGAGCCAGCCAAACGGCTGCATCTCCAATGAAACGTAACAGCAATCCAGGCCACAACACCTGACAGCTAAGCTCTGTTCCACCTTGCCAGCTTCTCCAAGCCTCTGGCCACCTTCAGCAGCACGGAAGAACTGGCCTCTCCAATGTGGCTGGTGTCAAAGAGGGCTTTGAAAGTCTGTTGACCAACAAGGTCTGCCAGAGCATCTGTCAGGTGCAAGCTCCCAAGCTCAAGGACCCTCATCAAGAACACTGGCAACAGCTCCCTGATGTTGAACTCTTCAAGTGTTTATCCTTCTGGAAAGAGACAATCTCTGAAAAATGCATACAGCAAACAGCATGATTTTGGCATGCTTTGCCCCCAAGGCCAACTACTGAAGCACTGATTCCAGTCTATGTAAAATTTTCAGACCAGATAAAAAGAAATCTAAATTTCGTTACAAGATTGGTTTTCTTAGAAGTGTTACAGACCAAGAAAATCAGTTTTCTATGGTTGCACCTTAGAAAAAACTGAATCTAAAATACAGAATGTCCACAAACCCAGTAACAAGTATCAGCAGTTTTCACAGGTATAATATGGTAGCTGTACTCAGCTTTTCACGTGATCTTGCATTCTAAATATGTCACCATGAGTTCTGCTAGAGGAAGACAGTATTTATTGTGAAATTAATATACGCAATTAAGCACACAAAGAAGGTTTGCTGAATCTGAACCCTTTATTGCATATCCTTTGTGGTGCTGATTTCATCCCATGCCTTTCCTTTTACATTTTAACATCATTTTCAGTACATACAATGTCAGCAGAAGAAATATTCTTAACTTCAGTAACCATTTAAAAACTTCCAGAAAAAAAATAATTATTACAACTTTCCCATTTGTGTCATGGATTGATTGATACCTAAATATGAATTAAAGAATTTTAAAGAAGCTCAAAATACATTAACATATGAATGGCATGCAGAACAATTGCTCTGAATTACTACCAGCAAAATAAAAATGCAACTGCTTTTAGTTATGCAAATTGAAAATGTAGTGTCAGGACTGCAAGTGAGAGCCTAAGAAGTGCAAAGTTCAGGGAAAAGCCATGTATGCAGCTGCTCCAAAAATAACCATAGTCAGATAAAAGTCTGAAAGCAATTATTTGGGGTGAATATTGTACACAGACCACTGCACTAAGCTTCTATAATTAAACAAGGCAAAAGTTCAGATGGCGCCTAATAAGCCATTTACTACATTAATTATATTCAAGAGTGGCAGTCTAATGCTTGGTAATAACTAACAACAAGGGAAATAATTTAAAGAAAGTATCTGATGTTGTAAATTTCTCTCTTTTTCATTCATCAGTACCAATGTTGCCAGCCAGCCTTTTTAACACACTTCAAACACATGAAAGGGATACTGCTTAGTGTCAGGAAGAGCTATTTAGGGGTTGTAAACCTTTAGGCTGAGGAAGCCAACAGCCTTACTCAACAAAAATGATCTCTTCACTATAAAAGTAGCAGTAAAGTCAGATTTTCCATTCCTTGAAGCTAGCCCCTATGTCTTTGTTGCAAAGTTACAATGCCACAGGAGCACTGATTGCACAGCCTTTGTATACATCTGTGTTTTTAATAGTATTTTCAGCAAATTCTTAACAAGATAGTTAATATTAGAGGCATTTAATGTATTTTGACTTATTTTAATGCCATTAGTAGCTAAATCCACAGAAAATGAGCCTATACCATATGCCCAGGTACTTCTCTGTAGACCACTAGCCAATTCCTTAGCAAGTACAGAGAAGTTTCCAAATCACAGTCTGAAAATTACTGCAGAGAGATTTGCATACTATTTCTGATGGGCCAGTAGCATTCCAGCAAATCATGTAAAAGTCAGCATACCCCAATAGTTTATGCAGTAAGCAGAACACACATCATCATTTCACAATGCAATTGTTAGGATGCTATCACCAGGATGCTGTTCTATCTTGTTTAACTGATCTGCAATAAAAAAAACCCAAATAACTTCTGTAGTATTACAGTTATTTTTTTAATTTTGCTGTCTTGATTTTAAATCAGGGAACAAAATCACCAGATTTTACTTATGCACAAGTCTACATTTAACCTAAGAGGGCATATAGCAATCATTTTGCAGATTCCAAAGAACAAGAGATTAGATGAACATACAACTTCATCCATGACGTCTTTCCACTATGACATTTACACGTGCAACCCTAGCATCTCTTTAAGCTCCCTTTAAAAAGTTTTTGTAACACTTTCCCTATTGTTCGGCCTTTCTTTTCATTTCCTCGGTAGAAAACATGTAACAAACCATAGATCTAGAACTCTGTAACCTTGCAACAAACCGCTAACATTTTGTATACATCCTCCAACTCTGAATGTGCAGTGTGGACAATGCTGGGAAATCCTGTCCTCTGCCCAGATGAAGTGTAGAACAGAACAGAGTTCTCTGAGTACACCACTAGGAGTTTTAGACATCCTAAACTCAGAGAAGGCTTCTGCCTACAAATAGTTTGAAGTCTTTACTTACAGGATCTCAAATCCAGCACTTCCACAGCAAATGGCAGGAGGAGCGTGCCTCCTACAGCAGAGGTGTCCACAAAATTGTCAGCTACAGAAATCAGTGTCCTTGGGTTTGAGTACACAGATAGGAGCTCATCTTCAGACCCTTTATCACAGCTTCTCATTCAGCAAATACAACACATCTTTTCCCAATAGTGCAGTAGTTGGTTTTAGCAACACACACACAAAATTAGTAGGCATCCATGGCAAAGGATTTCCATTCAAACAGTATTTTTATCGCAAACTGCCCATGCAAGAATAATACCTCTAAACTGTACTTCAGTTTTACATAAATAATAAACCCCCTCAAAAAAACCCAACAACAAACTGCAAGAGCTCCATCTTCAAATGGAAAAAACATAGTAATTCTTTCCCCATATCAAACAGCCCCACACTATCAAAACCAGATGAATTATTTTCCCCTAAGTTTTCCAAACAAACAAACAAACAAAAAAAGAGATGCGTACATAAATATATATGTATTAAAATTACCTGGATGCAGACACCACGCCTGGAAAGTTTCATTGCAAAAGGGTTAAAGTTCAGAAAGTTTGCAAGACTGAAAAAGGAAAATCAAATTTAAAAATGTGCAAAAACTTAAACCTTGAGGTTTGCCGCTGCCTCCTGCCTTTCTCTTAGCATTTCCCACCACATCTGAAGTGAGATGACTAAACGTTCCTCCAAGTTATCAACTGAATTACTTGAATGAGTAACCCAATCATTTTTTTTCTAGTACCAAAAGAAACACATTGCCATAATAAAATAAACTAGAAATGTTAGTTCAGCATTAGAGACTATAACATTCCCGATAAATTAGAAAGCGAGACCACAGAAGTGATCCACACCGCTTAGTAGAGGTGAATTCGCCGAGACTTTCTTTTTTTCCTTTGAGAATATCGATTTTTATACGCTACCACAGCTGCCTAACTATTGATAAGAGCAATCTGCAAAAGCAAATATAGAACTAACAGAGCAGCCTTGAAAAGCAACCACAAAAAAAAGGGTCTCATTTAAATTCTTGGAAAGCGCTGCTTCTCTAAACGTATCTATTCAAGCTCTTTAGAGCAGTCGAGCCCTCCTAAAACACACCCTTGCACACTCCCCGCCCGCAAAACTGTTAAGCCAAGAAGCCACTAAGCCATGCCACTGAGAACCCATATGGCTTCACCTACAGGGTTTTCCTTCCAGCAAACGCTGCACAGTAGAAATCCTCCCCTTCACCATCACCACCCACCCCCCAGGAAATAACAAAAAAAAAAAAAA
>VZTR01013395.1:289251-306711 GCA_013400775.1 Chaetops frenatus | reverse complement strand
TGCCGTGCCGTGCCGTGCCCGGGCCGCGCTGCACCTTCAGGGGTCTGTGCCGGAGAAGTTCAAAGCGGCAGGGAAGGGTGGCAGGGGCGCCCGGCAGCCTTCTCGCCTTGTCTCTGTGCCCCTGGCCTGCCAAGCGCGGAGAACGCCGGAGCGTCCCGGCACTGAGACCCCAGGGGCCGGCCAGGGGCGCGGGGTCTCTCTGTGGCCGGTCCGGCAAGTTGAAGGCATGGTCCTTTCCTCAGCCCTCCCCCGTGAGCCGGGGCGGTGGGACTCCCGCACTCAGGCGGTGTGGAAGCGCCGCAGCCGGCTTTGGCTCTTTAAGATTAGGCTCCGTTAATTAAAGAAATATTTTAGGCTTAAAGGTCTCCTGAGAAGAAACACATTAACTCGCTAATAAAGCGGGTAGAAAAACAATGCGATACAGGGCTGGTGGATCAGCGATCACAAAGGAAAGGAGAGATCAGAGAGATGCTACCGGAGTGCGGTAAATGCGCCCTCCCGCCGCCGGACCCACACGGCACCGATCGCTCCGGTGGAGCTTCACTGTCTGTCCAGTGGCACAGGAAAAAGGAAATGTTTTCGGTGCAGTCGTTGCTGTGCTTTCTCAGCTTGCTGAACGACTAGAAAAAGCTTAAAGCATATTTTATTTTTGGTTCAAATTTAATAGTAGTTTACTTTGCAACTAGTCTAAGTAACTTACAGATAACTAGGATAATGGCAGATAACCCTTTTTTTTTTTGTGCTGAGTCTGTGCTCCAAGATAAGCATCCGTGTAAATGCATCTGAGACTGTAGCTTCTTTGTGCCCATGTTTGTAAGGTGTAAGCTGATCGGAGCAGCATGCCTGCAAAAGGCACGCCTTCTAAGCTGAGAAACAAGTGTCGAAATAAAAGCCATTAGAACTGAAGGAAAAAAAGGTGCCATTTTCTAAATTAAGAAGTAGCATCACAAGGGTGTGAAAGACAAAACACAATCAAGAATAGGTTGACAGGTTAAAAACTGTGATTGTTTGAAGTGATAACACCTAATGCCGAAAGCAAATAGTGTTTCTAAATTTTTAGATAAGCTCATCCACTTATTCCATTTTGAGGAATTTCATGAATTGCAAAGCAATTAATGAATAAAAAGAGCGTATTTCCCCCCAGTCTAGGATATTCTGAAAACAAATTTCAAACCTGGAGCTAATTTCTTCAAAAATATAAAAATCCTTGTTTATCGGTGTGATAGGAGAGGTTGTCTTACATATCTGAAGACAACAAAGATTCTTCTGGGGGGCACTGGGATGTAGATATATCCACAAACTGGTTGTTTTTTGTTTGGTTTTCTTGGTTTTCCTTTTTTTTTTTTTTTTTTTTTTTTTTTTGGGAACACTGCTGCTTAAGGAATAGTTCTGTATAGCATTAATTTAAAAATCTAAATTTATAAAGTTAGTTAGCAATTAAGGGATGGATGTTTTCCCAGTAATTTTTTTTCTTTTTGCCTAGTCTTGCCACATCTGTCTGCAAAATCATATTGTATTGTATGCTGGCTCACAGAATAAACTATAAGCACTTGTTTCAACAAAGTGAAAGGTGGATACTGCTTACTCAATTTTTTAAAATTATATAATTAAAGTAGGAATCTAAATCTGTACAACTCTACAGACATATCCATCTGTTACTATTTTAAAATGCACTGTTCTTTAGTATGCTCATTTTAATACACCAGTGAAATAGAACTTCAATTTGGAATAGAATGTAAATGAATAGCATAAATTACGTGAGTATTTCAGGGAAGCTGGTAAAGCTAAGAGATTCTACATGGGAATCTGACATAGTTTAAACACAGTATCAGGAATGTTTGTTGCCTGAAGACTCCTCTTTTTTCAGCAAAGCACTTATAGAATGGGCAGTTGGACTGGTGACAAATAATGTTGGATGAGCATAATTTTTATTGACTGCAGTGGGAGTCTCCCCTGTGCATCTAAATGTAAAATTTATCTGCAGAAGGCAGGAGGAGTTATTCTGCAATCCAGTAAGGTTTGCTTCAGCCTTTGACATTCTGCTTTTGGCTTAGACGCTGAACTCCAAAATGGAAGAACTCTGCATCCTGTGTATTTCTGATCATTGGCCTGATTCTGCCTTCAATTTCAGCAGAATAATAAAGAACAGCTTCTCTGGAAGCCAGAAGGTGAATTGGGATAAAATCTGTGAGATCACCATCAGGTCTCCGTGATGTGGAAGCTGCCTGGGGAAGGATTTTAGATCAGAGGACAAAGTAATAGCTGGCAAGTTCAGAAGGGTAAAGAATTTACTTTCACGTGTTTGCAGCTTGAAGAATTTGTCTTTTATATAAATTGATAGCAATAGGGTAAAGTTACACACAGTTGGTGTTGCTTAGTTATTGAGTTTGACGACTGGTATCAATGCATCTATCACTTTGGTTTGTTACTGTGTTAGAGCAGTGCATATAAATAAAGGGGATAAATAACCTAATTTACTATGAGCAAGAGTCACAGTATATTAAAAATAGTGGCACACAGAAAGCTTTTGCCTCTCCTGGAAAAGATTTTATAACAGATCTTTGTAGTCATCATTTAAACTGGCAGGTACAGTACACAAAGATCCTTAAAGCCCAGGCACAAGCTTATCTAACCTTTTCAAAATATATTCTTGGCTAATATGGCTCCACTGATGGAAAAGGAAATTTTTCTATTGACTCTACCAAAAATGAGTTTCACCTGAGTAATTGCAATTTTATTTCAGAACTGTTCTGGTTTTGAACAAATAGCTGCTATTAAGGTTACATGAATGAGTAAGCTCTGTGTGTCCACAGATTGTGCATCTTGCACTTCTCATGGTTCCCTGAGATGTTTTTTTTTTGTTATTACCTCCAAAGGGGACTTGTTAGGTGGATTCCCACTGTCTTTCTGCAAACCCTCAAACAGTTTGGAGAAGTGTGCTTTCCCTCCTTGGGGCATGAAAAATTCAAGGAACACATTTCAGACTGGTCCCTTTAGCACCTCATGGGGTGGTGAATCTCGTGGCTCCCCAGCTGTGTCTGGGTAAGGCTCTTTTGGCCTGGCATTCCTGTCGTGCACCCAGAGGGGCCTGTAGTTATCATACACCATGATTTTTGTTAGTGCAGATTTGCATTTTGTTTCTAGTCACCAAGCAGATTTTTAATAAGCTGGAGATGCTGTTGTTGGCTTCTGCACACATCAGATGCATTTCAGTGTTGCAGTTGTTCAGTTGCCGATGTGGATTTAGGATTGGAGCCTACAGACCTCAATTAACAGCTCTCCCTTAGGAGAGAGGGTGGCCTGGTTTATTTTTCTCATATCATCTCATGGCAGATGATTGGCAGAATTGCCTCCTCTCTGAAGCAAGCTGTTTCTCTGCCCTTTAGAAACATTGTGACAAAATTCTCCCTGACTCAGTGGCGAGGTGGTTTAGTTCCAGATGTGTATGTACATTTGGCTGCGTTCACAAGGCTTGCCACCTCCCTGCTGATGGATACTAGTGTGTGTGCACAAAGATTTCCCAAGGACTCTTTTTGCTTGCACGGAACTGATGGAAAAAGAGAAGGGAAGAGGGAATATTTGCCAGCATGGCATAGAGCATGTCAGGAAGAATTCTGTGTCTATCCTGTTGCATGTGTGTCTGAAGAGCCAGCCCAGCTGCTGGCTGATGTTCATTGTGTCTTGGCAAGGTGAAGCAGGAAACAGAAGGGAGTACGAATTCAGAGTCTGGCCACCAAGTGTGAGCTACACTGTCTCTGAAGCAGCCCTGGGACTTCTTAAAGATATCATGGACGGAGTTTCTTTCTGGTTTTCCCTGGTCTTGAAGGAAAGTGCTAACTTACTGCTGACCTGACCTGTATTAATAAGTAATTCTTATCCTTCAGTGCTGGCTCAGATGTGGAAGCCAATAAGCAGAGTCAGAGCCTATTCTTTGCTTTCCTCTCCCTCATATTTGCCTTGGGGAGGAAACATGGACTTCCAAGTCTGTAGCATGAACTTTTAACAACACCAGGGTCACCTGCCCATTTACTCCCTTGTACATGCAAGTCACCTCTCTGAGTTCTCCTCATCAAGTATTCAGTTTCATGAGGAACAGTAAGGAGCTGAAATGAAAAGACAAAGGTACCAAAGCTGCCTTCATCTTGGGGGTTTTTTTGCCACTCATCACATTATTGCAGAAGTCATCCACAAGCTGTGAAAAAGAGTGGACTTCAGCTGCCTTTGTAAAACGAGTGAGTAATGGGGTTGAGACTTCAACGTGAGCAGGGCAGGGAGCTCCCTGCTGTTCCCTCTGGTGCTCTGTCCCACTGACCTCAGCAGTCATCCTCTAGCAAGTGTTTTCATGGCACTGCACAAGCATTATAGGCATAGCCACGCAGTTAAAGTCACAAATGTCATAAATCACAGTTCTTCACGCTAACAAGATAAGAAATCCTACACAAGCAAAAGACTAGCAGCACCCTAAAGACATGAGCAGTAGAATGTTCCTAAAATCTGTCTGCTTTGATGAAATTGAACAATGTTCTCATCCACTTTTCTGCTGAAGCGCTGGAACTTTCTGTCCATTTTTCCCTCTGTTATTTATTACTACTGGCAGCACTCATTGGGTACTATGTGCCTTGACTCCTTGTCAATTTCTAATGGAAGCTGGAGATGCTAAAATAATTTGTAGTGTTTGGGGAATTTTTATTGAAAATTAGTCAGTGCTGGAATTCAAGCCCTGGATATTCTGTATAGGTAAATAAATATCTCAAGACAGATGAGTTTTGGAGCAAATTTTATACACAAAATTACACTGAATTAATCTCTGCCTGTACTCTGCCTGGTTGTAATATATGAAGGCATTACTGATGAGCTGCAGTGAGCTGGCTCTTTGGGTGAAAAGGTTAACTGAAATAAACCTAGGTTTATGTAGCAGGTTTTTGAAGGAAAAATAATGTGCCTTATCTGCTGAATCATCAAGACAGGAGAATGGAGAAAAAAATTGTATTTGGAATGAGAGTTTTCTCAATGCACAGTGGAATACTTCCTTCCAAAGAAGAAACACTTTTTTGCCTGGATGGTGTTATCAGTAGGGAGACAAATAGACAAATAGACTGCCTGAAAGCTCTGTAGGCAGAGAAGCTGTTCTGCCCAGCCTGCCCAGGGCAGCCCAGGCTGGTTCAGAGGGAGCCCAGCCTGTGCAGAGCTGGGCAGGGCAGCATCCAAGGCAAGGAGGGATCCCTTCAGCCCAGGCAGCACAGGCAGCACAGCAAAGTGTGCACCCGCATGGATGAGAGAGCCTCTCCTGTTTTGCCATCTCTTCCCCTTCTCTGACATCCTGCTGACCACTGTGGAGATCTGATTTAGGGCCTTCGTACCAGAAGGGATCTAGAAGATTCTTCCATCTGTCCTGATCATCACAACCACCCCTCATCTCCTTAAATTAAGGGTTTGTCAGACATAACAAAAAAGTGAAAAAAGAGTACCCTGATACCATTTGATTGGAAGGCACTCTAGAATTCATCCTTAGTTCCTGCTCCCATTGCAAGTGTCCCTTCTAGTGCTGTCTGGCCAACAGCATGTGCAGTCCCAGGGCAATGTGCAGTGTTCCTGCAGGTGAGATTCATAGCCTCAAGTGGGATTGCAGCTTTGCAGTAGTCCCATACACTGGTTTTGCCTGGTTAGGAACTGCTGAAGAAAGTTAGTTTTCTTACAGGAATGACTTTATGCTTTGAAAATGGGTCATCATTTTCTTCTTGATTTAAAATGCAAGGGAGCTTTCCCAGGAGTAACTTGGTTGCTGGTTATTCATTGCTCCAGAGCTAGTTATTGCTAGTACACTGTTTCATGTAACTTTGCATCTAGCCTAGGAAATGCTGCTTTCTGCTGTACACAGCCTAAAAAAACCCCTTTGGCATCATCTCTACTGCAAGGGAGTGCAGATAGATCAGTGTAGCAAAGCTGCTCTCATCCTGCATACTTTCCAAATGCTTTAAGACAAGTAAAGAAATATGAAGAGTGCTGTGGTATAATGGTGGTTTGCATGCATTCAGGCTATGTATCATACTTTAAATATGCAGATACATTTTTAAAGACAGTTAAAACCACAATTAAAGTACGGGGAGGTTTAGCCAATTAGTGTCACAAAGTGAGTCAGCAATTTTTAGCCTCCACTGTTACTAGGAAGTGTGGACAAAACCTGTTCTTACCTTGCTTTGGTATTTTCAGTTCAGAACTTTACAGTGCAAACATTACCTGGCTTGTTTGAGTAATAAAGGCAGGAGTTCTGATGTCAATATGGGAAAACAACTCTTAGGCTGATTGATTTTGTGTTCCCCACCTTTTGGATACACTGTATATACCATAGAATTTTACAGGGCTCTTGAATGTGTTGCAGTTACTTTTGCAAAGATGTTAAATACGTTCTTGAAATTGGTTAAATAGGAGCTATTGTATAAAAAATTAGAAAGCAAATAAAGGCATATGAGAAAAGCTGTGTTTTGAAATGGTGTCACTTTGAAATGGTGTCACTTTTCTGCAAGGAATAGGCGTTGAAAAGACAACTTTAATTAAAGTCTTTATTTTCCGGCATATTTCACAATTTAAAGATAGTAAACAGTAAGTACTCTTTCCCATTTTGTGCAGGGAACCTTCTCCCCCTGTAGATAGCACTGGGTATAAAGCAGGAGGAGAATTGTCCGGTTGTCAGAAGCTAGGTGGCATTTGGGCACCTGTCACCATGGCTGTAAGATCATGTCCCTTTTCCTGATTTTCTTTCCCATCTGACATTGCTTCAGTCCCTGTCTCACCCAGATCTTTCTGCAAAAAAGTGAACTTTACTGTTTCTGTTTTCTATACTCTTGTTGAAGGAAATAGAAGCCTTACTCTCTGTCTCAATCCTCCAAATCTACCCCTTTTATGTTCCAAAATTTTCTGCAGCTTTCCTGCTGGGCTGATACCCTTCTCAAATTTGCACTTTGCTCCAAGACAGAAGTATCTCTGTTCTGAAACCAAGACAGTTTATAGCAAGAGGTGGGTCAAGTTGCTAAAATGTTACTGAAAAAGTTGGTGGTCAATGTTTGAGAAGCACTGTTATATTTTACCAGTTGTTTATAAGGAAATGGCTCAGATAGAGGCACTTATGGTTCTAGTCTATGGGCCTGCTTCCATCTCCCAAACATTTATTTTAGCCACACAGAAATGGTGGCAGAGAGTTGGGAAAGGAGAATTAATGTTACCCTTTGCTGGAAAATAGAATTTTGGTTTGAAAAAAGAAAAGGAAATCAGAGGCAAATGTCAAGACTTTGTTCTTAATGGAAGTGAAACAGAAGCTTTTTGAATAGGTTCAAGGGAATACATACTTCCAGAAGAGCCAGTCATCACTGTACTTTTCTGAGCTGTGGAAGATTTCAGGTGTATATTCTTATTCTTCCTCACAAGGCAAAGACACTTGAAACCCATATCCCTTCCACTTAGACAACTTGTGGCTTCTGGTTTTCCTCTAGATGCTTGTCTTTCCCTCTGAGTTCTGAACAACAGTCTTGAACTGCAAATGAAAATTTCATTGAAACTGATGTGTGTCTATTTTCATTAAATTGTAATTTCCTGGCAAAAATAACAATTTGGAAAACTCTGTCAAGATTGGCTGACAGAGCACATATAGCTCTCAAATCAGAGGGGATGCTGAAGACAATTATTTAGGTCCAAACTCTGTTCTTGACTTCAGAGGCGAAATATGGGTGCAGCTGAGGGCACACACCCTTTGATTTGCCAGGGAAATTAAGCATTTCTCTGGACAAGTGAATTGAATATTGTGTCCCGTTTAGTGCAGTGATGATTACACAACTCTGTTTATTCTCTGAGTTTTTTCAGCTCATCCATCATTCACAGCTCAGATTTCTACAGTGATTTCTCCAAGTTGGTTTGCTGTACGATGCAAAATGGAAGTCAAGTTAATTTCGCGCTCTACCCACCTCAGTCTGATTAACACAAATTAAATTTTGTGCTAATAAGTATGAGTGTGTGACCATAATTGGGAAGCCTTGAGTCCCTCTGACTGCAGGGAAAGTGCTGTTTTCCCCTGCGTCATGAAAACATTTGAATCATAACATCTGGGGAATTTGCAACAAACAATGGTGTCAATTTGAGACCTCCATACAAAGTTTTTTCTGTTTCTCATCAGGGTTCATGAACACATATCTGTATCACTTTGCAGCTTTTGGAACATTTGGCCCATCTGCCCACCAGAGGAAAACTAAAGAAACAGGGACATTCACCTATTAAGCAGAAACTGCAGAACATCTGTGTTTCTCCATTACATGGAAATCGTCTTGGACTAATAAGTGACTGCTATATCTTAAATAATACAATTACTTAAATCTGTTACCAAAGTCTGAACAGGTCAACTCGGTGGGAAGTCTAGCTAAGGTTACATTTATTCACCAGCAATTTGGAGAAAAAGGAAAAAAACACAGAAATTAGAATTAAGGGAAGGGAAGTTTTGGGGAGGGAAGTTTTGGGAAGGGAAGGGAAGGGTTTGATATAAGGATAAGGAAAGCTTCGGCATGGTTAGGAAATCGTATGGTGAATGTGAATTTGAGTTTATAGTCCTATACAATCTGCATCCTTCTTGTATTTGCTAAGGCAAAGAGCTACTGTTTTTCTTAACTCCAGAAAGACCTCTTGCTCCAGTTATCACCTTGTTCCAGAAGAATAAAATCATAAACCCAAAGTAAAACTACAGCAGGTGGAGTTTGGGAAAAGGTAACTCTGTATTCTGAGAAATGCTGGTATCTGTGAAGAAGACCAAGAAAATGTGCCCAGTACCTG
This sequence comes from Chaetops frenatus, assembly GCA_013400775.1. Taxonomy (NCBI): domain Eukaryota; kingdom Metazoa; phylum Chordata; class Aves; order Passeriformes; family Picathartidae; genus Chaetops; species Chaetops frenatus. Next base: position 297,900 of record VZTR01013395.1, on the reverse strand, counting down.
CTGCCAGAGATTATGCAGGAGCACACCAAAATTTCAATAATGTAGAAGCACGTAAATCTGGCTGGATTACAAACAGAAAAGCCCAGTGAATGTCAAATAAGATGGAAGTAGTTGTAAATATACCTGCATTATAATGGAATATTACACCTCCTGATGGGAGTTCATGGGAGTGTACATCATCCATGAGATATCTCTGATAGCAGCAGGAACATTATGATTGCACAGCAAGTTTATTAAGTATGAAACAAGCCAGCAAACCCTTTAAAAAGTGAAGTATCTCATAGTGTACCATCCTAATGGAGAGTTTGAGAGTCAGAAATATCAGCACTCACCAGAGAGCTGTTCAACAGAGGTTTTGAAGTCAAGCCCTGCTCTCTAACCTTGGGATCAATGGGGATTTGCTATTATTTTCCATAGAGGTAGGATCAAAAGCAGAAGCACGATGAAACACCTAACTGGAAGGACTGTGGCATCACTTCTGTGTCTTTATCATATCTGAATTTAGTTTTAGCAATACAGAGCTGTTCTCTCCTACTTGTCCTCTGTCTCTCCACCAAATAGCCTTATACACAAAGTATTCTCAAAGCAGAAAGAATGGATGTACAGGGCTCTAAAAACAACATGGTTTTGGTCTGACTGTCCCATAATATAGGAATATTAAAGTACAAAATAACTGCAAATAAGACAAGCTAACCTATGTGTATGTCATCTCCATTGCAAAATGAAGCAATGGGATATGGGCTTGTGCAGCAAATAGCCCTAAATTCCTTCCCTGTCTGCTGGCAGTTTAATTTAGCCAGGGAATATTGTCTGTATGTGACATCATCTTGAAACAACAGCTTTAAAAGTGGAGACAGGTAATATTATCCATTAATTATATTTCACATCTGTAAAGCATATACAGTACACTGCGGATAAGGAGCTCAGCTTTTGGCAGGGAATTTCCTGAATATCTGTAGCCAGATTTCTCATTTGCAGTTTTCTCATGGTTTTGTACAATGGGAGAAGATTGGTCTCTAGCAGTGGATGGGGAAGGATAGGATTTTAATGAAGTCTGAGCATGAAACAAATGAAGGGGGCTCCATCTCCCAGTACTGTGCACTGCCACCTACCATAGTGGAAGTCAGCTGTAAAACCTGGGGCTTGAAAACATAACATACACCCAGTGGGCCAACACTCATAATGGCTTTTGTTTTTTTTCCACTAGATATGGCGAGTATTTTTATTTTAGCAAATAAAAAGCGTGAACGGAGGTCCCAAGGACAGAGTTCCTATACCAGTAGTTGTGGATCAACATGGTCAGTTGTGGTTTGATTTAGGTGCCTGCTGGGCCCTTGCTTTAAGTCTTACATTTGGCTGCAACAGGACAAAGGCACAGAGAAATCTTTTCAAGAGCTAAAGATCTTACCTGAACCATGGAAGACCCTCAAAGCATAGAGATTTCCTTCTGACAGACAGGAGAAAATAGGACCCCAAGCACGGTGCAATGGTCTCCTGTTGATCTGAGTAGCTGCTGTTATTCAGGAGGCTGCTTCAAGCTGGTGGTGCTGTCTCAGAGCCTGCCAGCCTGTGCCAAGTGTGGGCTTTCTCCCACACCCAGACTGGCTAGAGAAGAGGCTCCAAGTCACGCTGCTCTCTCTTTTCCAAGTGCTCCCACTCTCTTAGTCCTCACACTCTTCATGCCAGAGGATGAGGCAAGGATAGACTTCAACCCACTTAGGCTGTGGTATGCTTTTGAGTGGTTTGTTTGGCCTCAATAGATAAGTCACAAATTTTCTTGTCATTGTGACTGGCTCTTGCTATATTATCAGCCTGAATGTCCCTGAGGGGTTTTTGAACTGGGGATGTGACTGCACTTTTAGCAGTCTGTGGCATATGGGAATATACATTAAGCCATTGAGAATATTTCATCACAAAGGAGCTTTGGAGAGAGCACGTCATACACACCTGCCAAGAAGCATCTCAAATAATTGAGTTGATGATAGCGGAATGAGTAAACTGTTTATGAGAGCATGACACTGCATCCAGCACACAGAGGACTAGCATTATAATTAATTAATGCTCATAGATTTTTCCTTAGCACAGATGCTATGGTTTTCTGTACTTCATCTTTGACAGGGGAATGCAGGAGGTGTGAAAATGCTCTGTCATTTTTGTCATGTCTTCTCTCTTGTTAATGCCTCACACAATTGGTTGTTTCAAGGTCACTTTATTTACTGATGATTCTCTGTCACCAGCAATACTAATTTTGTGCTAAAATTAATCAAAATACTTTTATTGTAACACCTTCTAGATCTCTTATTTTATCCCCATTCCTAAAAGTGGTAAAATGACAATAAGGTAAGTTCAATTAGTATAAAAATAAAATTTGCTTAGGGTATATATTTTTGAGCCCTGGTATTTAATGTCAAGCCACATTATTCAAATAGGAATAAAAAATATTTATAGATTGTGTTTTTCAGATGAGTTTGCAATCGAGCCAGCATGGGGAATGTATGATGAGATTCCACAATCACATTTCTCCCACACACATATTGATGGAAACCTTCCCAGCCAAACACAATTGCATACATCTCTTTTTTCAATCTGTGCATACGTTATTACTGTAGAGGTGGAGGAGCTGCATACATAAACTGCTCACTGCCCTACCTGCAATAACAGGGCCACAAGTCATTGCTTGGATGCATCCATCTGAATTTTTATTATTTACATCATTTGATGAAGGTGGATTCCTGCCAGCATCCCATTGAAATGCAATTGTTAACAGATCTGAGTGTTACCAAGACTTCTGAAAAATAAGGTAAAAACCTGGCCAGACAACATGCAACCCCTAATATATTTTTAAGTTGAAAACTCAACAACAGTAGCACATTTTTCTGCCAATTTTTTAGGGTTATCCTAAACTGAAAGAACAGGATGAAAATATTTCACTCTGGTGATGCACTTGTTCCTTTCTTAGGTGTCTGGAACATGATGCCAATTTGTGTCATGTTGTACCCTGGCAGACTGAAGTTCTCAGGATTTTAGTACAGGAATGGCAGTTTTACAGAACCTGAATGTTGGATCCATATGTGCTTGAGTATGCAGTGTGTTTGTGGGCACACTTAACACAATGATTAGCACTTCTGTCCTTTATAAAAAATCTCTGGCTGACAATTGTGCAAGGTTTGAGAGCTGTGACTGGACTTTTACAAGCATCATTTTGACCGGTGCCCTGGAATTTTGCTTGGGCTTTGCGGTGGCATTCATCTTAGGAATAATCTCAGTCAGTGACACCTGGTCTCTTACTGACAAGGTGATATTGGTTCTGATGTGGTCTTTACTTTTCTTAACGTTTTTCTTCATTTAGGCAGCATCTTTGGTTTATTTGCTGCCTATGTATTCATTGCTTTCATTTTGAAAAATGATTTTTCTTTTACTCTGGCAGCATAATTTCTTGTGACAGCTACTCACTGTGTTTGTGGGTTCTCATTCATTTGCCACAGACTTTTCCTTCATTTACAGGTGTATTACCTGCACTTAAGATGCAAATACTGACTGCTATGTTTTGATATGAAATGGATATTATCAGCACTTTCATCAGCCCAATCGTTTTAGCAGTATTTTTTGCTTAGTTTCAGTCAACCTGAATTAATTCTTACTGATTTTTCCTCATATATTACTTAGTATTGGATCAATTTTATCCCTATAAATAAGCACAGAATTCTTCATTTGCAAACCTGTCATAAACCACTCTGTGGGTTCACTTTGGATCTTGTTCCAAGTCATTAAATTCGTGGCTTGCCAATACTGGATTAGCTTTTTGGAGAGAACAGTTTAGATATTCAGCTAACAACTAGCCAAGCTCTATCCATGTTTCTGTCTCTTCTTCCTGCTCAGGTTAAACAGAAAATGTGTAGTTCCTTCTTTATTGTGACCTGCAGTGAAATGCAAGCCAAGCTTTGTATGTTGCTTGGAGTCCTACTGCTTTTTAGAAGAGCTGCCTTTCTGTTCTTCAGCTACAGTAGGAGTGGACTCCAGAATATTCTATCCTCTCAAGGAGTGTCCTGTCCTTTGGCTTGTGTTAAGCCCCATCTTATGTTTCACTGTACTGAGACTTGGAAATTAGGATTCTGTACAGTGGGAATTATGGCAGTGCCAAGTGCTCCAAAATGTGTTGGAAGGTGTGTAGGTGATACCAGTGTTAGAGCTATTTTCCTATTGGCTTTACCATATGTAGGTGCAGTAAAGGAGGGCAGTGAAGTCAAAACAGAACAGTAACAATCACAGTATAACAAGAGAATATACTAAAACATTCTTTACCATTCTTGTGACAAAGTTCAGTCTCAGCATCATTAATGAATTTTGCTTCTGGGGATATCCTGTAGGCATCAGCTGTGCCTTTAAAAAAAAGATCCAGTGAGAAGAACAGCACCTTTTCCTGCTGATCTGATCAGCTTGCAAGCATATAAAATGGAAATAAGTGTATTAGAAGGAACTGAACAGACCTCATGAAATGATTTATAACAGTGTCACAGGGTGACTCCCCATAAATTGAGCATATGGTAATTGTTCACATCTGACTGTAAGCTTTCAGATGTAAACTAAAAAGAAGGAAAGAAACAAAAGTGTGGTATTCTTCTGGCCAATAATTATAAGTTCAGCAGCGTTCAGCAGAACATTAATTACATGGTAATCGTGTAACAACAGTGCAATCATGATGTGTTGCTAGTTACTATCTTTGGGTAGCATTTTAATAGGGGCCTTCATGCTTTAGGAGCTAATGCCAAGATAATGTGTGTGCCTATATCTCACTGAAAGTTACTTAAGAAAGTTTGAGAATGCTATTCCACACTTCCCTTGCCTTAAAAGCACTCTTGATCCCGATGTTATCTTTTGATTTGTTATTACTAATGCTGTAGTTTTAAATGAGCTTATTAGTTGGTTTCTCATGAGCTTTTGAATGATTCTGGGAGTTTCCTGCAGATTGCAGAGCCCTACAGAAGTTCCCAGGAGTGGCACTGTCCTGTGGCATGGCCTGTCTGGCTCCACGTGCCCTGGGAGGCTCAGGTTGATGTCTGACATCTCAGCCATGGGGTACAGTTTCACCACTAGATGGGAGCATCGGTTATTAAGCCTTTGCTTTGAAGTGGTGCTCTCCCAACCTTGGAAAATCATATTCCCTCTTGGCTCTTGTTTCAAACTTGCAGGAGGCCTGAACCTCTTCCCACTGCTGTGCAGCACGTTCCAGAAACACTGGCTAACACTGATCCCTTGAGAACATCCCTCTTAGCTGATGCCCTACACGACCAGCATTCAAAGTGGTCCCTACTGTTTTGTATGGAAGCACTCAGTTACTGCCCAAGTCATGAGGGACATGCTGGGAGTTGGAAGAATTGTCTAGTGAAATTGTTTTATGGCTTATTGTTTCATTGGGAAATGGAGCATCAGTAGTTTGCCAATTGTCTTAAAATCACCCCGATCACCAGAGAAAAATGAAGGAAAAGGAAAGATGGACTTGGCTTTCATGGTTCAAAAAACAGTGGTGGAGTTGCTGCATTTCTAGAAAGATGCAGAGAAAGAAAAGAAAACTTTATAGACTGATCCATCTGATGGATCAACTCCTGCAGCTGCTGGATCTCTTTAAGATGAGATCCAATGTTTCAACAAGGCCATGGTTCAGTGGATGTCCCTCACCAAAAGGATCTCCACCTAGGGGCGTCTCTGATTCTTAGGGGCTCTGTTCAATTAATAGATCTCCTTCCTCACCCAAGCTGTGTTTGTAATGCTTCAACTTGATACAGATACTCTTTGGCACCTTTCCAACACAACCACTGCTTGTTCTTGCCTTGCTGCTGCTTGAACAGGAAGATGGCACACAGAAAACCAAGCAAAGGGCTATCCCGGGGCTCAGTTTAATTACAAAGAAGCTGTTTATCCATTATGAGGAAAATGTTGCCTACAGAAGTAGGGTGGGGTACAGACCTCAATGTACAACCTCTTTTTTGAGTTGAGAGCTGCATTTTCTTCACATGTGCATGACTGACAACCACACTTAAGGAGCAACCAAGGGAAATAATGCATGTGGACCATTACTAGCTCAGGACTGAAACTTGGCATGAGTGCAGCCCAAAAGCTACTGGGTGGTAAAGGCTTCACTGTGCTCCTCCTGTCCTGGGCTGTGAGCATTATGAGAAACAGGATCTGCAGCAGTCAGCCTATCAGCTTTCTCCCAAGCAGCCATTCTTTTCTGAGAAAAAAATCTGGGAAAGGACATGTGGCCAAGACCTTTCCGGAAAGGTAAGGATTCAATTCAGCACTTACATGAGAGTTAGCCTAGAGATTTCAGCAAATGGAAGGAGATCACAAACCAAGAAGGCACAAGGGTGCAGAATCAGGCCAGGTGAGGATGAGCAGTGGAGGAGATGCAGCAAGTGGCTGTGGTGTAGACATGGACAGCTGAAATTTGCAAATCAGAGGGGAGAGTGGGTTGCTGCAGATGGCAGGACACAGGGATAATGAAGTGGCCCAGGGCAGCCACTGACTGTCAGCATTGAGCTTGGGCAGGAGAGATGTGCCAGCCAAGAAATAGCTGGTGACATTGGGCTTCTGAAACATGAGGCATGGGCTGCACTTAGGAGGCATGATGTGTGGCTGTATCAAGGGAGTTTCCCTTTTCTCCAAGCACCCCTCACTGCCCAGCTTCACAAAAAATAAGACTTAGCCTCTGCAGCTAGGGAGAACCTCTTGAAAAGAGGAAGGCTGCTATACTTTCAAGATCCTGAAAACTGAAGGCAAATGGAAAACACAAAACTTGGGGGAAAAGTACTTTTAACACAGTCATGATTTTCTCTGAGCATGACATTTTGGATAGTGGATGAGATGCTGGACATGAGCTGACAGTGTATGCTCACAGCTCAGAAAAGCAGTCACTTCCTGGGCTGCATCCAAAGCAGAGTGGCCAGCAGGATGTGGGAGGGGATTCTGCCCCTCTGCTCTGCACTGGTGAGACCTCCAGCTCTGGGATCCCAGCATAGGAAGGACATCAGCCTGTTGGACCTGTCCAGAGGAGGGTCATGAAGATGATTAGAGTGATAGAGCACCTCTCCTATGAGGAAAGGCTAAGAAAACTGAGATTGTTCCATCTGGAAAAGAGAAGGCTTTGGGGTGACCTAATTGCAGCCTTCCAGTACCTGAAGGGAACCTAAAAGAAAGATGGAGAGAGATTATTTGCAAGGGCATGTAGTGACTGGACAAGGGGGAATGACTTTAAATTGAAAGGTTTAGATTAGATACCAGGAAAATATTCTTGGCTCTGGGGAGGGTGAGGCACTTAAACAGGTTGCCCAGAGCACTTGTGGTTGCCCCTCCTTTGAAAGCATTCAAGGCCAGTTTGGATGGGGCCCTACACCTGGTCTAGTGCAAGGTATCCCTGCCCATGGCAGGGGACTGAAACTGATCTTTAAGATCCCTTTACACCCAAGCCAAGGCAATCTATGATTTTTTTCATGTCTAAAGCTGATGTTACCACAGGTACCTTTCTGCTGTGCCAGAGGCTCTAGCTTGAAGTGTCTCATTATCTTTGACTGTAATGACTTGAGCTTCCTGGCTGTGTCCTGACAGCCTGCTTTTCCAAGGCCTGATGCAGAATCGTGTTCCTCACCGGCTGCCAGCAGCAGAGATGAAGACACACTCTGAAGTCTGGGATGTGTGAGGAATTGTATTTCCTCCTCATTAGCACTCACAGAGCTTTGGTGTGCACACAGCACAGGCTTGCCAGTGCTGCAGGAGCCCTCAGCCCTGTCTGGGAGCACAGGAGCACACACCCCACAAACAGTAAAATGGCATCGCTGTTTATTGCTGGACGGAGCCCATCTGATTAGAGTGTGACAAACTGTTGAGCCCCAAAGCACACAGATTTGCTGTAACACACAAATACTATGCTGAAATCAGCTGGTTGTTCACAGAATCATTCAATTTATCTGCAACCTCAAAAGAGATTGCAGTTTATTGACCAAGTGAGTAGCAAAGTGGCTGAGTATCACATTCCATCAAACTTATGTAGGTTCAGCTAGGAGTAAAACCTGTCCTCAGCTTAGTTTCATGCAAGACTGTAATGTGACTAACATTGAGATCAGATTTCATTGGCAAATCAAGTAAGAAGGAAAGTGAGGTGCAGAGAACTCATTTAATATCACAGCTGAAATAATACCAAACATGCAAGTGAAAAAATTACTGACAAAGTTAATTGTTTTTCTTCCATATTAAAATAGTTTCAAGTTTATTCCAGTGTGAAAGTCACTTGCAAATACTCTAGGGCATTAAAATTAAGCTTTGTTCTTTTGATTTAGTTGAGGAATTAGCTGCATTAGAAACTCAGGCAGGGACACCAGCTAGAACAAAATCAGAACCATCAAAGATATGAGACCTGGTAAAGCTCTCAAAGGCAGTACATTGACAATTAATTTTCTCACTAATCCCCATGACACATGTGTGCTTATAAGCCTATGGAAAATATGTCTGATTCTTTTTTTCTAAATTAGTAGGTTATTTCTCTAGATTTTCATTAGACCTTTCCTTTCCTTTCCTTTCCTTTCCTTTCCTTTCCTTTCCTTTCCTTTCCTTTCCTTTCCTTTCCTTTCCTTTCCTTTCCTTTCCTTTCCTTTCCTT
>VZTR01013395.1:238763-288378 GCA_013400775.1 Chaetops frenatus | reverse complement strand
TCCTCTCCTCTCCTCTCCTCTCCTCTCCTCTTCCATTTAAATAGTTAATTTGCTCTGTTTGAATATGATTTCTCTACAAGGTGAGCAACTGCTTAAGCAGCAGTTTAAGGCTCTGAAGATATTTGGGCATACACAATTTGGTACTGTAAACTTTTGTGCCAGGATTTTCTGTCAGCCTCTAGATTGACCTTTAGGACCATGACAAGTTTAGGATTAAAAAAGTTGGACCAAATTTCTCCTTATTTATACATATGTAAGTCCACTGTATTTAATAATGTTGCATAGTTAATATAGCTACTTCTTTGTAAGTAAGGCTCATTATGGATCCTATTTATTCAATAACTCACTAAAACACATTAGTTTGTTTTAAAATATTCTAATATCTAACTACTTAAAATGCAGCTCGTGGTATTGATAAATATGCTTGGCTCAGGAGGAAAAATACCACATTTACAAAGATGCACATCAGCATGAAGTATGGAATTTAAAAGCCCATAGAAATGTTGGTCTGACAGAGGAAGATGGAGCATCCACTCTCTTCCTCTGAGGCTAGGTAACTTCATTAGTGTTCAGCTTACAGTGGGTACATTGCCGCTTTCACCACTCACACTTTCCTTCTTTCAAAGGGCACAATCTTCCTTTATAAGCAAAGGCTCACATCTTGGGTGTAGTGCTCCTGGCCAGCAAGGGCTCCACAGGAGCATTTAAAGAAATAACTCTTATATTTTGCTACCATATATTGAACTTCTGTGGATTACTCTGCTCAGTATCCATAGTTCAGTGCCTTGGAAATATTCCAGAAAAGCAGCTTGTTCCAACATTGAAAAACAGTATTGTCTGATGCTTGAAAAGTTCACAGGAGAGGGTCCAGATCTTCTGATTCACACCAAAGTAGCTGAAATTACCTACAGAAATACTTTGCTTCAAAATAAAGTTTTCCTATCTTATGAAGAAAGGTGAAGACATGCTTGAAAAAGATGTAATAAAGGCAAAATGTGAAAACTGAAACAAAACCTTCCAAATAACTTTTAGCTGAAAGCTTTTTGGATAATTTTCTCAGGCTATTGTTTAAAAAAAAAAAAAAAAGGTTGAAATAACATTTTTGAGTAACTGATTAAGGATAGGAATATGCTCTTTATATTAAAATCTTTTTTAGGGAAAAATGCATATGGAGTTTTGTGTCCATTTCTGAGCAAATAAACTGACCACAATGAACTCAAAGTAATGTGGTTTGATATCATGCTGGAGAGTGTCGCCCTGTTTTTGAAAGCCTTCTGAAAAGTTTATATTTTCGAGTCAGATTTTCTCATGCATTGTACTAACAACACTAACTTTGTTTACATTCCTTCCTGGAGAAGGGAATGTGGTGGACTGGTCACTTCACCAGTCTGGTTGAGAGGTGGGATTTCATCTTCCAATCCTCTCACACTTTGCAAACTCTATAAAATTATGTATCCATAATAAATGTCTCTCTCTCTTTTTTTGGGGGGCCTCGGCTGTTCTCTTAATTGTGGTGAAACCGTGTCCTTCTTTCGTGCCCGGGTGCTGCAGGTACAACAGGAGAGCTATTCCTTTGGATCTTAGAAAGAAAAATTCACCTGTCCTTTGGAAAGGAACAAAAGAACAAAGGTCTTCTCTCAGGTAACCTTAAAAAGAAAGCTAATTAAGGAACTGCAGAGAAAGAAATTCAGGGATATGTTTGTCTTTTCCAATGGAAGTGAGTAAGAATCATCTCCGTATGAGAGAAGTCTTCTATGTTTGTCATGTACCTTGAGTGAGCTTGGCAAGTCTCATCTGGAAGGGACCTCTGTGTTGAATGTTTGCCTTGAGGGAGATTCTACTACTTCAGGACAGCCTCAGCCAGTGTTTTAATTATTTCACAGTGAAAAATTTTTTCTTATATCCAGACAGAGTTTCTCTTAATGAAACTCTGTGCATCACTGCAAAGACATCCATCAACTCTGTAGCTGCATTTCAGGTATTGAAAGACTGTGACTACATCCCCCTGGAGCCTTTCATTCTCTAGGACAAGCAAACCAAATTTCTTCAAAATTTCTTCATGACATATTCTGCAATCCTCTTGTCATCTTCACGATCCCTCTCTGGGTCCTCTCCAGTTTTTTAATGCTTCTATTGAACTGGGGCACAATGTTCTATGTGTGGCCTAGAAAGTGCCAAGTAATTTGAGATAATCACTTTTCTTGATCTGCTGGCTGTCCTCTTGCTCATACAGGCTCAGGTATGGCTTGTTACAATGACAGACTCCTGGCTCATGTTTGGTCTGCTTCTCATTAGAACCCCCAGCTCCTTTTCAGCAGAGTTGAACCTCCCCAGCCTGTATCCGTCAATGGTGACTCAAGTTCTGTTTATTGCCTCTTGGACTCCTTCACCACAACAAAGGGCACTTTTCTTTCTTGCATCTTTCTGCACCAGGTCTGTTTAGTACCGTCCTTCTGCTGACCAAGGTTATTTCAGTGCCACACGAGCAAAAAAAAAGAAAGGGTCCTAGTGGGTGGTAGACAGGATGAAATTCATCCTCCTACGTAGTTCCTGTCTGAAATATGAACTGCTGGGACTGGCACTAAGTCCAGCACCAGAAATCTGCTTGGGTAAAGGAGTTTATTGATACATGACCAACAAGTCTGAAAGGTTTTGTCTCATGGCCTAGCACATGTAGGATCAACCAGAGGGTAGTGAGCTCCTCCTACTTTGAAGATATGCCAAAGGGATTTCTATTGGGTGGCAAAAGAAGGATAGATGACACATCAAGACAGAGGCTGATGCCTGGGGAAGAGAAGCATAAGGAAGGAAGCATATTATCTGAGTCAAACTGATCAGCTCCTGGTACCATACACTGAAAGAGCCATTGAAGTGTCCTTTGCACCTCTGCTGCACAGGAACACCTTCTTCTTAGTGGCATGTTCCTACTTCTTAAAAAAAAAAACTACATCTTTTTCTGTATGATATTATTTATCTTGTCCATTCCCAATCAGTACTGGTGACTTTGTCCAGTCTGTTTTTCAAATGATCAAAGCAAGAGAACTTCCGTTGGTTTCTAGAATTCAGCAAACCTTCTCTTGGTTACAACAATGTTACAAAAAAGCTTCCAGGAGTTTTGTCTACATTTCCTTTAATCAGTGCCACTCTTTTGTTACTACCTGTTCCTTAAATCATTTTAAACAAGGTTTCTCAATTTCTTTGCACCTGCAGAGGCTTTTATGGAGTTATCCTATTCCCTCTCAGTCAGTTAGTGATACTGAGCTAAACTTTTATTTCTTTAATCTTCTCTAGAAATGAATCCCTCAAGTCCTTTAAACGTTTTTAGTTGCCCTTTTCTGAATTTCCTGCAGTTTGTTGGAGCCTGTCTGGCAGAGATGTGCTTAGACTGGGGAGAAATATTCTACCTGCAGCTTCCTTTTTTGCTCCTCTCTGCACCTTGTCTCTGGGTTCCCAACTCTCCAGCTGGGGAATCAGTGGAACAGCCCTCAGCAGCCCTTGAAAAATGTAGCAGTAGCCAGAAATCAGCTTCAGCAGCCCTAATGGTATTGGAACTGAGCCCTCTGTATGGTGTTTGGCAGAGGCAGAGGAATACAGATGCTGCCAGTCCTGAGAAAGCTGCAGCACGCCTGAGATGTATTCCTGAAGCTTTGCATTTTTACATGAGATATAAATCAGAGTGCTTTGTAACTGAAAGCACATGCATGTGCAGTAGGCAGATGGAAGCAGTGATAGGATGCCAAAATGTGGTTTTGTGGAAAAAAAAAAAAAATTAAAAAATCAAAGAAAACAGCATAGTGTAGTGCATATTCTCAGCCAAAGTGGAATCCCTCTTAATATAGGAGCACAGGCTGGGAGTTAGGGAACATAAAGATTGCTTTGCAGTTTTCATTTCCTGGGGAAGAGTATATAGAAATTCAAATCCCAGCACGAGTTTTAACACACAGCTGCCAACAGCTGTTGTGTATCACATAGGGAATTGGCAAGTCTGTGGCAGCAGCTGCGACTTGCCACATCCCTGGCAGTACCACAGAGCTGTAAGAGATGGAGGTGATGCAGGTACTTTTGTGAGGCATCTTCCACTTGGCTTTTATTGAAATAGAGCAGCTGTGGTGACAGAAGACATTCAAGACCTCCCATGTTACTTTCTCCAATAGAGTCAAAAGATCTTTACTTTTTTTGTCCAGTAAAAAACCCATTTTTACTAATGTATGGTACTATATTCACTAAGTCAAAATACAGGAATTTGATCTTCATAAGAGAAAATACGTTTTGAAGTCAGAAGCATCCTGTTTCATGCATGGTCACATGACTTTAGAAGCAGTAAAACTGTTCCCTGCCTGGTATGGCTCACGAGCCTTGGTCCAGGAGGCGCAGCTTTGGGGGTGACGAGGATTTCGTACCCTTTGAGCGCTGACTCCGGCCTTAGCAGGCCTTGCTTAGGAGCTTTGTTGTTAATCCAGGCGAAGAGGGCGAAGAATAAGCAAGGGTCTGCCAGCTCACAGTTCCAACAGCCTTTATTGATGGAGGGAGTGATGCAGACAAGACGATCTTATCTGGGAACGTGGGTTTATAAAGAGTCTGGATCTCAGGGGAGGGTTCAACAAATAAACCAATCAGGGTACAGCAGAGGAGGGATTGACATGTGGGCTTAGGGAGTGGTTTATGGATTGACATTAGAGGGAGAAAAGGGTGAACCCCACACTGCAGGCGGGGTTAGGGGATTGACAGTTTGGGGAAAACCATACAATAAGGATAGGGGGAACATGGGAGAAACCATTATAACTAAAAAACACACCACAACAAAGCAGAGCTATGAATTACACTTGCATGGTAACCATTTCATTTGTCCTCAACACAGGATGAACACATCAATCTGAAGAAAGGATGGCTATTCTGACATCTCCGAAAATCTCACATGTTTTTTCCATCCCTGGTGATGAGGAAAGAATGCAGCCACAACGCAGCAGTCCTCTAGGTGGGTCTTTATTCAGAGCTAGATCAAATAATAGGAGTTAACTATATCTGTTCCACGACTTTCACTCCTGCCATACTTCAGGGCATTTGAGCATTGCTATTCTTTGTAACAGACAAGCAGCACACAGTAGACAGGGAAGTAATATCTAGGCAGGAAATCATCAGTGTCCTTATACAAGAGAATTTAATTCCTTGCAAACATCTTATCCTACCCTCAAGAACAGCTCATGGGTTTTTTCCCTTTCTCTGCCCAAAATAACAACAAAAAAAGCAGTTTGTGTAAACATTGTATTTTTCACCATAACAGCTAGCCTTGCTTTTCAAATAGTAAATTATCTGAAGGGGTTAAGCCTGGATGTGGGCCATGTACAGGTTTCAGTTCTTCAGGGCCAGGTCAAAGAAGGGAATGAATTTTTTCCCTGCTTTTAGAGCACAAACTACTGAATGTGTAAAATTAAGTATCAGATAGTATGTATTTCTGTGGAACTGGTCTGTACTTGCAGCAAATTCAGTGGCATCACATGTATTCCATAGGAAACACATACATATTCCATATGGAATAGGATCTCAGGGAGGGTTGTGTGCAGTCAGTTGGGAGTGGGTTCTCTCTATTCACTTCATCTACTGTTTCTGATTACTTTCAGAGTCCTCAGAGATATCATCCCCCTCTATATAATAATATCTCTAGATACAATTCCTAATGTATTCAAAAGAGCATGGACCAGAAAATGAGTATGTATGTACAAATATATTTTCATACAAGAGCTGAATATCCATTTTAATGGAAAAAAGCTTGTAATAATGAATGAAATTAAGAAAAGCAAGACAAATCACCTCCTTTTGCTCTGGAGAGTCTATCCTGAAACTTTCAGAACATCATGCAGAGTATTTCAGATTTGGACTTGATCTCCAAATATTCCAGACACAGCCCCTTCTCCCCTTCCCTCAAATTCTGAAAATTTTACTATTAATTTAAGCACTGGAGGACTCACAAATCAGTTGATCATTGATTATTCAGCTATGATTTAGATATGATTATTTAGATTAGATATAAGGAAGAAGCTTTTTTAGAGTGAGGGTGGTAGAACATTGAAGCAGATTGCCCAGAGATATGGTGGATGCTCCAACCCTGGAAACATTCAAGATCAGTTTGGATGGGGACCCAAGCAACCTGGTCAAGTTGAGGACGTCCCTGCTCATTTCCAGGGGATGGATTAGATGAGCTTTGAAGGTTCTTTCCAGCCCAAACTCTTCTATGATACTATGATTCTGTGATTCTACTGCTAGGAACAGGTCTCTGACACTTATGGGAAAAAAAGTTTGTGAGACTATATGCTTGAATAGAAACAAACAATGTTCATGTCTATATAACTGAACTTCTCAGTGTTGGAGCTTCCTATCTTTTCTCAGATATCTTAAATATGTGCCCACATCAAATGTTGGTTTCTTGAATTTTTGCAGCAATTTTGAATCCCTGACATGCACAAAATTGTGGTAATCCTAGCTAATTAATGCTATCTTTGATGAGAGTCAATAAAAATGTCTATAGCTGTTTTATGCAGTTTGATTTGACCATGTACTCATCTCCTCCTCTATCTCTGTATACTCTGTGGGATCTGGAAGGGATTCAGCTGGCCAGCTAATAGGCATTAATTTCAGGATGAGATAAATCTCTCCCCATGTTCTATTACTGTATTGACTAGCTCCCCAGTGAGTAGGGAGGCTTCCAGGACCCAAACCCTCAAACTCAAGCTCTGAGAAAGTGAAGGATGTGTCAGAATATGGCTTAGGCTGGCCACATACACGTAGGACTGGCGTGTCCCAAGCCAAGCCCTCAGGCAACATACCCACATTTTAAAAATATGTAAAAATAAATCAAGCAAAAAGAATGCTGAAAGCAGAAAAACCTATGAGAAAGGCATCATTCTACCCAAGAAAGGTTCTTCTTGTGTAATTAAGTTAGCTCAATTTAAAGTAAATCCTCTCCTGTCTGTTCTCTTTATGTGGAGGCTCTGTGCACCTGGCAAGGCTCTAGCTGAAACAGTGTCCTTCAGAACGTGGGCAGACAATTTTCCAGTGGTTATAAGGCAGCAAGAGAGTGTATACAGTGATCTGGGGGAGTGTGAAGGGAGCTGTGTGCTGAAAGAGGGTTGGCAAGTTCAGGCCATGCTTGCAGAACAAGCTTTTTTCCAGGCAGAACCCAAAGGCCTTATTCCCACATCAGTTTAACCAGGGTTTCTCACCATAATCAAGCTGGTAAAAAACCCCCCGTTGTTGCATACCATGCCCATTCCACTACTTTTGTACTCAGAAAGAAAGCAGAGGTATTTCTGAAATTTTGGTTCCAAGGAAGTCCATAGACATATGTTTATGACTCCTTGGTTTTCAGTTCCAGCTCCCTCACTGCACTCTGTGTTGCAGTGAAAGACCTGAAAACTCTGGGTGTGTTATGGATGAAAACAGCTAAAGTAGGAAAAGTGCATCTAAAGACTTGTTTAGGCCAGCAAGTCTTGCAGCTTCAGCTGCACCAGTAAAGCAGCCATGCTTACCTCCCTGGGACCCAATGCAATCATACCAGTTAAGGGTGCTTTTAGTGGCAAAGCTTATTCTGCTTCTGGCTGCAAAATTAGTTTCTCTAGTACAAATGGTACTTTCAAACCTATATAGTTACCCATAAACTGTAGCTTCCAGAAACAGATGTAAAACACACAAAAAAGGGCCTGTATCATTGTGTGTTAGTGAAAATAACTATAGCAGGATAAACCCTCTCTAACATGGGCCAGCCCTAAATGGCAGGCAAAAACACGGTATTCTGAGTGGAAATGACACTGAGAGACTTGTGTAAACTGCAAGTTCTAGTTAAGGTGGACAAAATATCTCTGCTCCATATTCCCTCTATATTTAGCCATGCAAAATCTCCACTCCTAACATGTGCATCAGCAAGACAAGGAATTGACTGGGTAATTTATGCTGAAATTCATTCACTGCATTCATTGAGATAGCTGTGTTAAAGCTCTCTGTAGATTTTTCATAACACATAATGCAGTGCTATTGATTTATTCCCCCTGGGCTCTTTCTGCCTACCTCAGTACTGCTGCTGAGCCTCCAAGCCTTTGAGCCCTGTGCAGAACAAGCTGTCCACTTCTCCATTCCACATATGTAAAAAATGCCCTACAGTGGTACTCGAGGCCTTTTTGGGGTTCTTATGAGTTCAAGTGTTTCCTTAAATGGGGCTTCCCAAAGCTCCTCAGAGCCTGCTGTTTGCTTGACTTGTTCACCAGGGAAGAACTGACACCACAAACCAGACTTTGGAGCTGGCAGAGCTGCCCCTGCACAGGACAATCTTCCAGCTGCCTTCCTCTTCCCTAAGCTGCATTAAAAATGGACCAGTAATAACAGAGTCTGAGGCAAGCAAAGACAAATATAGATCATTTCCCTGCTCCTAGTATGCACACTGTAGGCTGCTTTAGCATAGGACTCCATGAACCAGCCTTTGGGAATGTGGCCTGTCTTGTTCGCATGCTGCAAGTGACTCTTTAGTATCTAGAATTTGTTTCACTCTAAGCCTTAAATCCCTCTTGACTCATTCTGCCCCCTAAAGCATTGTGGATTGAGTGTCCATATGACAGTGACAGACTAGGGGTCCAGATGATGCAACACAGGGTGCTAACACTGTCACCTCTGACTGTGTCCAGGTCTTACAGGCAGCAGACCTGCTTACCTTTCAATATATTATTGAGGTACAAAACTATTTATACTAAAGACTCCTTTAGTATAAATAGCTCTCCAAAACAGGCTTGGGAAATACATACCAAATCTGGGGTCTTCATGGCTTACCCAAATAACAAGGTAGAATATTAGGAAGAAAGACATGGAGATATGGCCACAAACTCTGAGACAGAGATGCCTCAGGGTATGAAAACTGCAGTATGGATATCTCTCTGACACAGCAGGTCAAAGTGAAAAAATAAGATTTACATTGACTTGCATGTGGAGTCTCTGCAGTCACTAAAGTTGTACTTACCCTTGTTCAAAAGTCCTGGTCCTGGCCTCCCAGAAGAAGACAGCCCTTTCAGCACAGCCTGTAGAGATGTTTCATGGCAGCCAGAAAGGCCCTTCTAATTCTAAATATATGCCCTTCAACAGGTCTATACTACAGCTGAAGCCTATGCTTAAGGCAGATCAAAGTTTCACTGTGTGGCATAGTAGCTGGCATCTGATTTTAAAAGCACAAGCATACTCTTTAAAAAATCGATGAAGTGAAACCAACTGACACTATAATTTAAATAGAAATGGTGTTTAGTTGCCTTTTCCTGTATCACTTCTAAAAATAGATGCTGCATAAGCTCTCTGTATTTGCATACATATATGCATACATATAGTGGCTGTCAATCACTTGGTAAAAAGTGCACAGTTTGAAATGGAAGTGTTTGCATCTTAGGAAATGAAGAAAAAATATAATTCAAGCAATCTGAAGATGAGACCATCTCAATGATCATATGGTTCTCAACTTTATAAGCAGACATTTATTTTCCCTCACAGAATATCTGCCCCTTTCAGGGCATTGAGCAGCCCCGGGTGATGATGGCCAGGACTGTGGAGTGGGAGAATCAGCTGGCTGTAGGACACATCTCATACATCAACTTCAACCCCAAATGAAAACTTCTAGCTCAGATGGTTGTAATTTCTGCTATCTAATGACGAGATAGACTTAAGTCTTACAATGGAGAGGATAAAGAATTCTTTTTGTGAGGCATGGGGCTGCTGATCTTTCTGACAAAAAAATAAAGTCTATTTTTTCAGGGTTTGTGATTCTTACACTTCCTTCCCCTGCTGGGCAGAGCTGAGTAGATACTAACTGTTGGTTAGCTCTTTTCTGCCATAGGTCTTTCTTTTCTGCCATAGGTCTCATTTCAGACTTCTTCAAGTCTTTCACACAGTCACCTGACAACCAGAGCTAATGCTCACAAGACAAAAGCCAAGACAAAGAGCAGTTAAGGATTCCAGCATCTAACAACAAAAAGAGGAAATAAAAATACATTTAAGAACCATTCAAGATGCGTTACCATTCTTCTTTAGAGCTCCTGCCCTACCACATCTGTTGTTTAATTTCTCTCACAAGAAATAAATTGGAGCACAACCAGTAAATTTTAAAGGAAGGCATTTATAGTTCTGTCATATCTCCACTAGTCATTTTGAAGTCTGACATAAGAACACCAGCTGCAAAGGATATGTTTACAAACATGAATTTTTTGAACGATTGATGACCACATGCCAAACCATAAATGCTGAGTAATTAATTATCCAGAGTGCCTTGTGAATCATAAAGGCAATTCATCTTTATGTTTAGTTGAGCCCTGTTGCAGGACATTATCAAAATTGTATAAAGTAAGCAAGAAAAAAAAATAAATTCCAAAGCAACCTTAAGAAATAAGACAACTGAAACACCCCTCACAACAACTGAACAAATGCATATAACTATTTAATCAAATTCCAGGCTATCCTTTCATGTATTAATCTGTTCCTAAATTATATATCTGCTATCATATCTAGGCATGTATGTGATTTACTGCTTCTGACACTCTTCAGCACATGTCATTCCTCTTGCAATCAATGAGATTTTGTCATACGGGTGTAGGAGAGCTTTCCTCTTTATTATCTAGAAATGTTTGCTAGCAGGACTGTGTGCATAAGACCTAAACCCTGAAATGAGGAAAATTGGGTTTCCAGCTCAAGGCTTCTCATTTAAGATTTTGTGCCAAGGTCTCCAAGTTAACAGCTACCTTTACATCAAAGCTGCTATTAAAACGTTCCTATGTCCCACATCTCTTGTGAGGATAAAGCCACTAGCAATAGCTAGGTTACAAGTCTATGGGTGGCAAGGGTAATCTAAACATACACTATATTTCATACACACAAACAGGTCAAAACCTCTGTCTTGGACATTTCAATGGGGATGAAATTAGCTTTACAAAAATCAGGCTGAGTTCGGTTGGAGATTTCACCAATATAATTGGCAGCAGCTTTCTAGGGAGAGGAACTGCTGGAGGGATTGGGTACTAGGGGCTAAGGGACATTAAACACACTCTGTCAGCTGCAGACTGCAGACTGTGCAGTAGCACTCCCACTGAGAGCTAATGGATGATGAAGAGACACAGCCAAAATGTCTTTGCAATGCTCACAAGCCCCGGCTGTGCTCAGGGAGTTATTTCTTCCTGGAAATCCAAAATCCTGAACCCTCCTCCCTTGGAGCAGAGCAAGAAGGAAGAGCAGAGGAGGAAACTGCTTTGAATGAAAACCACATGCACAGTGTGTGTGAGGGGGACATGACCAAGGGAGGTATGTTTTATACTTTATGGAAGTGGCCCCTGGAAGACTTCTCTTTGGATGGTTTATGAATGTAATATTTGTTCCGCCATGTGCTCAGCCATTTTATCCCTAAGGTCTCTGTGCCGCAAAACATAGCCCTGAACAGAGTGGTGTGCTCTTGCAAGGCTTCACTGAGTCAATGGGATCCTTAGCAGTGCACAGGCTGCATGCAGCCTAAAATAAAACTCCAAAGGAGTTAGTGACTTGTGCACACAAGGCTTCGCATGCCGCGTATAAAATCTGTCCGTAGGTGGTGTTAAACTTAGAGTGTGGTCTGTCATTCGGAATGCCAGTGCACTAAAAAGAGATTGTCAGGAAGATATTGTCTAGGAATATAAATGCCATGTGTTAAGTGCCATTTTTATTCTAAAGCTGGGGAGGGGCGGAGGAATTTGGTCATTGTGCTGGTTTTTGTTTGCTTGTGCTATTTCAAAAATGTGGCATTTCATGTATTGCACTCCAGCAAGTTTGGAGCAATTTGGTAGGAATCCTGGAAGCTCTCTTATCACAGCAGACCACTGCACATTCAGAAAATCTGTCTATCATTTGAGTGTTACTATAGCAACAACCTAGTTCCAGCTGGAAAATACTGGTCCACTTCTGCCTGCATACTCTGCTCTACAGGCTTGCTTTCTCCCATGGAGCAGCAGCAAAACGTCTTTTAGCATTTGAGGCATAAAATAACACTTGGGAAAGGAAACTCCACAGAAAGGACACTGCCCTACTCTCCTGGCATGCACTTGTAGGCAACTTCTTTAATTCCAGATGAATAAGGTAGTGTATCTCTATAACAGATTCTTAATAATTATTTTGAATTTTGTTGCTGAAGTCATCTATATTAAGAAAAGCAGTTTCACAGCTTTTTAAACAATTAAACACTTTTCTTAGTATTGCTATAAATCAAAACACTCTTTTCTTGGTAGTTATCCTCTGTTCTTCTCCAACTATTGGAAGGGGTGTACACTAAGCCACAAGATATAGTGATTACAAACGATCTCCAGATGGTGCCATGGCAGGCCAAACTGATGGCGAATTTAAACCCAAATGCTTATCTTTCCAGTCACAAGCAAGGAGTTGTTCCAAAATGTGCCTGAGGTTTCCCAGGAGGGAAGAGGTGGGATCAGCTGTTTGGACTCAGGAAGGAGCTCTCCTGTGCTGTTCCCAAAGTCAGGTCACCACTGGTGTTGGTAACACAGAGTGCTTCAGCAGCATGGGATGTTTCTTTAGGACAATATATTTTACATGCCCCAGCTGTCACAATAGTCCAGGCATGAGGACAGTGTGTTGGTAACATGCCTGCTTTCCAGCACAAAATAGAGGGGTTTAGCTTAGTCCATCATTTTTTTCCAGCAGCGAAATTTCTGCAGGCAAATGGTTCCCTGATGGACACACCACATTTTGTAGGTTCTGTCAATACTGGCCCCAGGACAGCCCACTATGTTCTTAGTGCGGTTGTTGAGGTTCAAAAGGATAATAATGAGACCTTTGTTCACCTTTTTCTTTCCCTGCCTTCCAATAAAACAGTTTCTAATTCCTTTCCTGCAGATCAAGCCCACAGGATGCAGCAGGGTTTGTGTCCACATTGCTGAGGAGAAGGAAAAAAGAAAGTACTGTAAAGGCAACAGATTGCTGTAAACACGGTTGATCAGCCCATTAACATGTGATCTGGACTTTAATGTACAACTATATCAATGCAAAAAGCAACAAGGAGGAAGAAAAATCTCACAGGCTGATCAAGTTGGATACCAAGATGTTTGCAGGGCTTGGAGTTTTTTAGCCCATTTTGTTCTGATGTCCTCAAAGGATGATTTCAGCAGGATTCACTTTGAATGAATTCCAATAGGATTTACTCTAAGTGTTCTTTCAATACCTTTGGCTTCCTTCCCCAAATCTTCTGGCATACTTACTTGTATGAGTGGGAAGAATGTAGGGAAAAGTCTTTATTTTTGAAAATTAAGTAGGTAGAATCTTTTTGAGGATCATCTCTGAATATCTCATAGATTATTGGTATTATGCCCACCAAGGCAGAGAAATGATGCTCAACTCTTCTGTAACATATATTCTTTTAATCTTATACCCTGAACCCAACAGAGACACCATTTTTCTGTGATGTCTATGTCTCTGCCAACTTCTTAAAAGTTTTAATCTTTTTTTTATCTCAGCAGTGAACAGTACAATTGTAATTTTAATAGTGAAGTTTTTCTTCTGCCTCCCTCATTTCAGGCTGGTAGAGTGTTGAGGCTGAGACTATTGAACTGCCTCATCATGATAATTGATAGAGATCGTTACTTAACAAATTTCATCC
The DNA here is from genome assembly GCA_013400775.1 of Chaetops frenatus. Classification (NCBI taxonomy): domain Eukaryota; kingdom Metazoa; phylum Chordata; class Aves; order Passeriformes; family Picathartidae; genus Chaetops; species Chaetops frenatus. Next base: position 274,730 of record VZTR01013395.1, on the reverse strand, counting down.
TCAAATGATGCACCGAAGAATAGAGGGAGTATTAATGGAATTGGTTTTGCAGCCTCAATTAGAATGGAGGAGGTTTCACTTCTCTCTCCTTTGTGCCTTAATCTTCTTTGGAGATCTCTCTCCTGCACACAACCCAGTGCAACTTGATTGGAGAAGGAGCATTGTGGGGGCAGCCAAAACAAGAGGCTACAATAGAAGGACCTTGCCCAGAGAGGCTGAAACTGGTCAAAACATCTAAAGCAGAAATTGTGAGTGTGGAATCCTGTTCACTTAAGGTTCCTATTATTTAGGATGGAAAAAAACAGGAGTCTCAATGTTTTTCTCAGAACATCATTCTGCTTTCAGCTCAGGTGGTGCATCTATTTTATGCTTGGAATGCTTGAATTGTTATACACTGTAACATCTTTTATCTCTCCTAGTTCCCTCATGCCCTTTGCCCAAAGCAAAATCATTAGGGTCATTTATGAAGTTAATACAATCCATAACAGGCTTAACTTCTCAGTAATTTTTCCTCTTTCCTATGTTATTTATCCACCTATGCATGTGGTCTTTAGAGATGGGTAAGCTTCCTTGATAGGGAAGGCTGGGAAATGCACCTTCTAGTAGTGGCACGAGGTACTATTTAATTTGGTTTTTAATGCGATTTTCAAGGCAGCATGGCCAAGAACTTATCTTTCTGAATTAATTTAAGCAATCACGATGTTATGAACATCTCCTATTGAAGGCTGCCTTGTTGTCCCACCGTGGGTATGGGGTTTATTCTTCCAGTATCCTATTTTGCCATCCACTCATCCTTTTCTGAGCCTGACTGACCTGAGAATCAAACTTGTCTCTTGCATGTTAAATTGCCAAGTTCTAACCATAGCCCAAGGGAACAGTGTTGAGCAACATGATTTTTTTAATGAGCACACTCAGTGTGGGTTGCTCTTGTTTAACGTAAAAGAAAAACATAATCCCTGCTCCAAGCCATTTGCAGTCTAAGGTCTGGACAGTGGCTCTAAGCAACATCCAGCAGTGGGGGGAAGGTGCAGAGAGAGCTGCTCCTGAAGGCATTTTTACCAAGTCTGTGGGAGCTGAAAGAGTAGCAACTGCTGCTACTCTCCTGTATAAACGTGGGGGAAACATGACTGACACAAATGGATAGCTCAGCCCTTACTCAGGGGGAGGCATGAAACATCTCTTTTTATCTGAATGCCAGCAATGATGCAGGGAGAAGGGTCCTTGTCTCCACCCCATTTTTCCACATGTGCAGGATTACAGCAGAAGTACATACAGGGCTGTTATAGGAGGTGGTAGCAGAGCAGACACATTGTTCACAGCTTTTTGCCACAAGCATTGATAAGGTTACCAAAGAAATTTTCTTCCAGGGCAAATAAGTTGCAGTTGTCCAAACAGGAAAGGCAAATAGACTTGTTCAGCCAAAAAACTGAAGGTAGGTCAAGAAAAGTGCTTTCCAGCCATGACTGGTTACACAGATTGAGCAGAGATGAACCATGGCATCATGAACCATGTCATGTGTTTGTCCAGCATATGACTCAGATGCAGCTTCCTCTTCATCACCTGCTTTTGGAGATAGCATCTCACAAAGGACCTCAATCTGAAACTTTTTACAGAAATGGACTTCTTGAATCAGCACCATTTCAGACCTCCAGAGGAAAAAGAACTTGCCCAGCCAAGGAAGGAAAACTCTAATTTTTATACACAAAGAGCATCTGTTCTTAAACAACCAGCTGTCTCTTAACATTTTTTTTTCTGCAGGATATAAAACCAGGAAAAAATAGTTTGAGTCATCAGACTGGCAAGTAAAACCTTCCAGGTAAGAGCTGATACTATAGATTCAGAGATTTTATTTTCTTCTTGGCATTAGAGAGGCATTTTGCCAAGAGAGTAGTATCAATCAGAAATAGTGTTAAGAAATTAGTTGGGGTAGGCATCACAAAACATGCAAATCTGCCAGGTGTCAAAGGAATAGCTGTCTAGGGAATGAGAACAGGAAGAAAAAAATAGAGAATGGGAAAAGTAGGAATCAGGAAGATACAGGACACTTTCTGTTCTTCTACATCTGTAAGGACAAACTGGTAGAAAGAAGATTCATAGAGACAACAGCATATGAAATGAAGCTGACTAAAAAATGGAACATTTTTAGACCAAATCAAGAAAACAGTGGAAAACAGATGCTGACTAATGTCAGGTTAACAAACCTGACCCTTTGTGAGCATGTATGCCTTCAGACCCTATTCTAGCAACAGAAATGTGCACTTGTCCTTAAAAACATGCAACACCCTGCACATCAGAGAGCCAGGCACAAAACCTGAGCAGTGGCAACTCAGAAGTCTATAGAAGGTATTAGGAATGCATTGTTTAGATAAGTCTGATATAAAGAGGTACAATATCTCAGTATGGAAAAAATTGCCAATATCCCTTCCTTTGTACATAGAATCTACACAAATATTGAGAACTATTTAGCCTGACAGAATTGTGTACACATTAAGAATTATATGAGTATTACTGTAAAAAAAAAAGAAAATAAGTAACTTAACTAATTTAAGTCAATGAAAAACCTGTGTTCAAACTAGGTTTAATCAGAACTGACAGCTCAATATCCCTAATTTTCCAGCACACCCATACTTTGGGAAGAGAATCAAAGAACCTGCAATGGCACCTAAACTAAGACCTCATATGGCAACTCTGAAAAACATCCACAGCCCAGAAGTCCTCAGCCTGGGATGAGCTTGCAAGAAGCCAGCAAAGTCTAGCAGATGCCTAAATACAGATGTCAGTGAATGTTTGGACAAAAGACTGGTGAGCTGGATATCTTGTCCTTACCCAGAGGGAAAGTGAAAGGCCTTCTCTTTAAGACCTCTGGTCAGATATGGCCAGCAGCCACATTATAGAATCATAGGGTGGTTTGTGTTGGAAGGGTCTTTAAATAAAATCTAGTTCCTATGGGCAGGGACACCTTACACTAGATTAGGGTGTTCAAAGCCCCATCCAACCTGGCCTTGAACCCTTCCAGGAATGCAGCATTTTCAGCATGCACCTAATGTGCAGGAATGCAGCAGGTCCAGGCTCATTTCAAAACACCTCTGAGAAAGGCAAGGCCCTCTTTTCTGGTACGGTGGCTAAAGCCTACAAGTGAGATAGGAGGAGGTTGCTTCTGCCACCTCATCACTCCCCAAAATATGCATGTCTGTCTCCATAAATGCCACACAAAATAGACAGAAGATGAAGATGAAAGGGGCAGTGTCCCACTCTCCTTTTGGAGAGACAGTGTAACCACTCACAGGCACATAAGCAGAATAGGGCAAAGGGTGCCTGATCTAGCCATGTGCTAGGGCGAAATTTCTTTTTCAGATGGGAATTTTCAGCATTACATGCAACCACCCTGAAGCTGGTATGGACAGTACAAGATGTAACCTTTTGGTGACAAACATATGCACCATGGATAACCTTATCAGACCTCAGCACAGGCACACACAGGTTGAAAAACATTTGGCATGACAACACAGATTATTCTTGCAGCCTTGCCAAGCTTATCTGGGCCAATTCAATCAAACACAACAATGTATTGTTAAGTAATGAGTTTCCTAAAAAAGGGCCAAACTGTGTTATGCCTCATAGGAACAACGGTGTGAGTGGTCCTTTCGTGCACAAGGCTTTACGAGTTAATACGATTTGAAACCAACATCACTTTTATTCGGCTGTTGTTGCTTTCCAAAAAAAAAGGTTGTTATGATTTTGCAACAGTAAATAGGGGCCTGTACAGATTTTAAGCTTGGTTATTTTTAATTACTGGCGCAGACATACAGACACATGAAATATCTGATGAGAGGTGGGAACCACACTTTCAAAAAACTGGTTCCACCTCCCTGTTATTGGAGCTGGTCACATCTCACACAACTTTTAAAGTATTTTTGTCCAAACACAATTATGCCTGTGTTAAGAATTATGGTGGCATTACTCTGCATTAAAAGAAAAAATTAAATCTTTGACCTACTTAAATAAATGAAGCTCAGTCTAACCTTCTGCCTGCTGGAGCACTGAGGTTCTCCTTGCTGGTCTGGCAAGGATACCATCAGTGACTCTGCACACTGGGCCATACACAGGTGGCATGTAGGGAGCATTCTGCTGTTTGCTTTCTTGCACTGTCCTGCCAAGACAGCAAAAAGTTTTCAACAGCTCAGAGCTGTCACTGGACCCTTCTGTATGACAAAGTTTAAGAGTTATTTGTCCATAATATCTCACCTGGAATTCTGCTTTGGGACTTGGCTGTAGTTTAAACACTGGCTGGAAGTTTTGTTCTTGTTTCTGCCCTGCCTTTGATGACTATGGGGTTGATTTCAGACATTTCCTGCTGCCAGTCTTCCTGCCATTCTCACCTGTTCTCTCCCACAAGGACCAGCACACCTTCCCTGCTCATTCAGTTGCAGTGAGTTCAAGGCATAGTTATCATGGAAATAAACTAGCAATTTCAAAACTCAGACATACAATGGCAGCTACTATGCAAGGTTTAAATAGAAACCATGGGTCAGATGAAGTCTGCAAGAATATGCCACTTTACACTTTCAGGGAAACTTGTCCCATCATTCATTTTTTTATTTAGGAGTGGTTATTATTTTTTTTGTCCCCATCTAGCAGTTTCTACTGGTCATGGGAAAAACAAAGAATGCAGAAGGATGGGTAGAAGTGATAGAGAGAAACACTTCACAAGGTTTGCCTAGTGGTTGCAGCTGGTGTCATGATGCACACATAGGTCAGGGATGTGCAAGAAGTTAGAGCCTGCTAATGCTAATGAATATTCAAGCTCTGAGGTCAGGTAAGCCATTCATAGAATCACAGAATCACAGAATGTGTCAGGTTGGAAGGGACCACGGTGGATCATCTGGTCCAACCTCCCTGCACAAGCAGTATTATTCTAGAGCACACTGCAGAGAATTGCATCCCAATGGTTCTTGAGTATCTCCAGTGTGGGACACTCTCCAGTCTCCCTGGGGGAGTCTGTTCCAGTGCTCAGTTACCTGCACACCAAAGAAGTTCTTCCTCATCTTCACATGAAACTTTCTGTGCATCAGTTTCTACCTGTTGCCTCTTGTACTATTGCTTGGCACCACCAAGAGAAGCTTGGCTGCATCCTCTGACACCCTCTTTTCAGATAATGTATTGATGAAGTCCCCTCTAAGTCACCTCTTCTTGAGTCTGAATGGGCCCAGCTCCCTCAACCTTTCCTCATAAGGGAGATGCTCCAGTCCTCTCATCATCTTTGTTGCCTACCACTGGACCTGCTCCAGGAGCTCCATGTCTCCCTGGCACTGAGGAGCCCAGACCTGGACACAGCACTCCAGATGTGCCTCACAGGGCTGAGTAGAGGGACAGGATCACCTCTCTTGACCTGCTGGCAGTGGTTTTTATCCAGGTAGTTGTTTCATCATAGAGGGCAGTCAGGTTGGTCAAACATTATTTGCCTTTAATGACTCCATGCTGACTACTCCTCATGCCCTCCTTGTGGACAGCAATGCCCTCCAGAGTGAAACATTTCATCACCTTTCTATGGATTGAGGCAGGGTCAGTAGTTCCCTGGGTCCTTCTTCTTCCTCTTTTCGAAGACTGGGGCAATATTTGATTTCTTCTGGTCCCTCGGGCACCTTTCCATGCCATGACCTTTCAAAGATGATTGTGAGCTGTGTCACTGTGGTGTCTGCCAGCTCTCCCATCACTCATGGATCATCCTGGCAGGGTCCATCAACTTGTGCATTTTGAGTTTATAAATGTTCTCTAATGTTATTAATTAGTTCTCTAATGTTACTAATTAGTGTTCTCTAACGCAATCCTCCATGAACAGAGGAAGGTCTTTCTCTCAGGGGCCCATTTGGCCTTTGGAGTCTTCTCCAAGAGAGAATGCAGCCTCAGAAATTGTTTTGTCCATCCTTCTTGAGGCTTTCAGACATATCAGTGATACTTCATAGGCAATGACATCAATCAGCAGCTACAAAGATGCAGTGAAGACTCTTGGTACTCATCTAAAGAGAAGGAAAGTAAAGACAACCCCTACTTTTGCAGTGTCTGAAGCTTACTCAGGTATGGCCTAGAAAGCTGCAGGTCAGTACATGGTCATCAATGATATTACACCTAACCTCACACTTTGCTGAAGTTTTCTGTTAAAAATTTTATTTTTATTTTTATCATTAATTATTTGCTCATTCCATGATAAAGTACACAAACAAAAGAAAAAGTGAACAGAAGGCATAAAAGAGTATATTCACAGCTAATGGAAACTTTGGCCATTTCAATTGCACTACCTTCAACACAGCTGAGATGGTTCAGTGTAAAATCTGGTTCCTAATGCTGTGGGATTCTTACACACATTGAATAACCATATTCCACCCTCTTCCCTGCCTAACTGTGCCCCAAAAGATTTAATTTCTAGTTCAATAATACAGGAGTTGTTTTATGTGCAACTGGGGGCCCAAAAACAGTATTTTATACCATGAGTAAATACCCTAAATTAGATTATACTTAATAAAAAGCTAATTGCCAGACACGTGGCCATTAGGACTCTAAGATACCTCACTTTTCATGCCAGGTCATCTCCACAGAAAACACTGTGACACAGTTTCCTAGTGCTACCAGTTTTCATTCACCTGGAAACACTGAGAACTCCATTTCATATTTTCAGGCACTAAGTTGATGGGAGTCCACAAGCCACAGGAGCTGAGACAAGATAAAAGCTCCTACATGTAAGTGATGGTTACTTTTTGTTTAGAATTTCTAAATCAAACCTAGACTGATACAGCTATAATCCAGTGCCACATGCTGCTATCTAGTTCATCTATTAATTGTCTAGAGACAATTAATTATGGTTTGTCCAGGAGGTATGTGACCAAGATATCAAAAACACTTCTCCCAGTTAATTCTTTAAAGATTAGATGTCTGGTAGTCCTCGACAGTAGGAAATGCAAGTCACTCCCTTTTTGTCTTGATCTTAAGCAACACTCTGTTCCCAATTCTAATGGCAAAATTAGAAATTATTTTTTATTCAAATGAAATGCTTTTTCAACCAGCAAGAAAATAATTTTATGAATGCTACTTTTTATTATAGGCATACAACAACTGTCTTTCACATGAAATAATTCTTAGGCATTTATATTTGAAAAACAGTATTGTGAATAATGAGCTTGGGGAGTGAGGATATAAAATCACAGCTTCTAGAATTAAGTAATTTTTAAAGCTAAGCATCATCACAATATCTTTCAATAGGTGTGAGGGTATCCTAAAATAAAAATAACATTTTTTTCACCACTCAAGTTTTGAAGTGTGACTGACTGTATTTAAAACAAAAATTTGAAGTGGTTCTTTTTTTTTTTCCTGTGGTGTGGTTATGAATAGCAAGTTTCATCCCTGAAAATTGTAAAATGACCCTAACATAAATCTTGCAAAAGCAATGTTTAGAATAAGCATAATAATTCAGACCTAACTGCATGGTCATAAATAGGATTCTTTCATGTATAATAGGGTCCAAAGTTTCATAAGTGTCACAATAAATCTTGTTTCCATCTGGGGAAAATGGCAGGGTTGTGCTCAGATGGGCTCATTTAGATTTATAATTTCTTTTAGCCTGGTTCATAAGACTATTGCCTCAATATCATTAGTGAGTTTTGTAGGCAATATAAATCTTGGATGGAGTTTTTGCAGAAGGCTAATAATTTGTCCTCAAATCTCATAGTTATATTGAATCATTTTCTCACGTGATTAAATTAATTTTGTTTTCTTTCAAAGTCTATAAAATCCTTTCTCACAACATTCTAGACATTTCAACCCTACATGGGAAAGAGCCATGTAGACAGATTTCACCTTAAGTGACAGTAACATTAAAATGAAAACAGGGATAACTAAAGAAAACAAATCAGAGGCTCCAGTCCCATATTTAGTATGTATCATCAGTAAAAATCAGATGTACTGATCAGTGAAGCAATTTGCAGGCAGGAGTTAGAAGTGAGAAAGCCTGGGATTTCCTGCCAGCTGCATCACAGAGTTCCTGTCAGATGCTGGCCTCATCATTCAGCTCTTGCAACGCTGCCAAGCCCCAATATGCAAATTAATTAACCAACTCTTCAGTCCACCAGCCACAGAGGTTAAAAAATATTTCTGAAAGTACCTCTTGTTTCTTTGCTTTCCAGGCTTGTGGGGGTCCTGCTTTTCAGGTTCTCACCACTGACCTCCAGAACAGCACACATACCCCATTTTATTCCTGAACAGAATTTATATTCTCATGCAATCTCTTGGCTCCAGGAGCTGGAGTGTTCACAAGATATGTATCATGAGGTCTGCAGTGGAACCCAGAATTGGTAACTACTGTCCTTGGTGGCTCCTGCATGAAATGAGAATTCTCTTCCACTGATTGCATCTACTTCACATGAATTTACAAAGACTTCATTCATGTTAGCAGGTCTCTGAAAGGCTCAGGAGAAAGGTGCAATATCTGTGCTGTGCACGAAATGTGGTAACATCTAACTCTGAATTCTGCTCAACTGTTGGCTAGACAGCTGATGAGACTTACACAATTTCTAGAGCCCTTCATCTGCTCTGTAAAATGGAAAATAACTGTATTTATGTAAATAATAAATGAAATGCCAGGAGGTGGCACTTGAAAATATTTACTAGGTTTCCTGTGCTTTATTTGGGCCAATAAAATCATGTTACTGTGTACTGCAAATGGTTTCCTCTATGCAGCTCTTCACATTAGCTTTAATAAGAGGGGTTTCAGTTCCTGTGCTGTTGTATTGGAGCCTGTCAGTGTAAGCCCATCCCACTTGCTGCAGTGGTGGTGGTGCAAAAGAAGAGTCACGTTCAGCCCTGCATCTGTTTCCTGCATGTGACTGCTTCTGGAGCCCAACACACAAGGGGCAGTCCCTTAACCTTCACACAGACCAAGCACCCAGCTATTGGAACAGTGGCTTGCAGTGGAGACACATTTTTTATAACACTGACTTTCTGGAATTGTATTCTTGCAAGATTTAACTGCATGCAAAACAACTGTTAATAAGATCTTCTTTGATCTCTGCACAGACTTCCATGCTTATTTGATTTCGCTACACTTTGAAGTAATTGTAGGCTATGCTATGGAAATATAGAAGGAAATCTCTTTAGAGGAACATGGGGAAATTACTGCAGTTGGAGAACCATAGGAAACTGAGCTACAAGGAACCATGAGAAGTTATACACGGAAAGCATTTGATTTAGCATGGATTTTGGAAGATTACTACAGTATAACAGTGGCAAATCAATTAAATTGTTCTTTGCAGGACTACTGTGTTAAAAGGGAAGGATACTTGTTTCTGAATGCCTGGTGAAATAAAGTAAGTTGAACATTTCCTATTCCAAAATAGTTTTCATCACCTGGACTCTGCCTTTCTCTGCGCTTGAGGCATTCCATGGCAGTGGAACTTCAAAAAGATATTGCACTTGTAGTTAGTGATCTCTTCTCAGAAATGCTAGAGAGAGTAGAGCCAGATATGGCATACCACAAAATTTTATGTGGTGGTTTTGTAATGAGAGAAACAATACTTTTTGAAGTAGAAGGGGAAAATGGTCCTCTGGTGTGCTTTTTTTACAGCAGCCAGGAAAAACTAGCAATATGGTAGAAAGTAATTTTATGTTTTGACCTCTCAAATTCCATCCAAAATGCTTTCATGTAATACAAGAACTGAGCTGTCACTCCTATACCAATTACTTGAATTCTCTAATCTCTTTCCATTACTCTGCCAAATCTGAGTTTCTTAATCTCTTCCCTTCCCTTATTGGAGGAGAAAATCTGTCCTGCACTCATAGAGATTGAAGTGACATTAAAAGGATAAGGAGAGAACCCATGAACTCATTTGCCTTTCAGCAAGGAATAAATTGTAAAAGTGGGAAACTGCCTCTGAGTGTTCAGGAAAAAAAAGAAGATGTGACACGGGAGTGAACCTGATTTTGTGTGCCCTGTTGTAGTCCATAGGTAATTCTGCTGAAGCAGCAGTCACTCAGGGTTCACTGCCACCCACAGCAGAGTTAGGCCACTTCAGCATGTCTTGTTTCTATCACAATAGACACACACGAGGGCAATTTACATTTTATTGCATTGTAGATGTGCTGCTCTTCCTACACCACTTAGAGTCAACCAGTAAAGATCTTACAAGGCAGCAGGAAAACAAGAGAAGCAAGCAGTAACTTAGCCACTAAAGCATATAGCCATAAGCATCTAGGCATTGTAAGACAATGAGAAGGTTTTAACCCTTTTCTTGCTTTTCTGAAATGTTCTTTGAGCACTCAGAAACTGCAATGACAAAGTATAGCACTCAGAAGCTCTCATACTTCTGGGAGCCCAGGAGAGTTTTCTGCTTTAGCAAAAAAAAATCAACAGAAGAAAGGCCTTCATCTGGGGAAAAAGATCACTGCAATCCAAATCCTGTAGCCAGGAGGAGTCCCTCTGTGGTCAGCAAGCCTTCTGATTCACTGGCAAGGTTAAGAGGATACCCACCTCCCCCCACTCAGCAACCCCCCTGCACTTTTTTTTTAGGAAAAGACACAGGTAAGTTCGAAGTAACCTGTGTGAACCAGCAGAGGCTATCAAGTCCTGAAAATGGGAAAGCTACTCATTACAGCCATAGCTGTACTGCAAACTGCACAAGAGTCTCAGAGTATGACTGCCCCCATCCCTGCCATCCCACCCTTCCCGAGGGTCTTGGGCTAAGTGAGACACATTCCCTCTGGTTTATAGAAAACAAGAGCAAGATGTCGGTTGTAGTAACAACTGGCAAGTTGAAGGAAATCATGCCTGGATCTCCATAGTGGACAAAAGCCTCTCAGGGATAAAAAATGAACTATTTCCTCTAGCAAGGGCTTCCAGACCACAGTACATCAGCCACTTCAAACTGGCCTGTGCCAAAACCGGACTTGTATCCATTAGCAGTGTTTTGGTAGTCAGACTTGCTCTCGAAGTCTCACTGCCAAGGGCTTCTGACCAACACAAAGTTGACTCTGAGTGCTGTATCCACCTGGCAACTGGCTCTGCCAGCGTGTCTTTCACTCTGAAGCTGCAAATGCAGATGCCAGCTCCTCAGCTGAAAAGTACAGATGCTAGCCCTGTTCCTCTCCTTCTCTCATTTTCACTGAGTAGTCCTGCTTTCTGATACTGTAAGCACATGAATCTGCAGCAGGACTGGAGGTCTGGGCTAAAATACATCTGAAGCAGGATCCAGGGTTTATGGTGAGGCTGTGAAACACTCTGGAGCTTTTTGGAAAACTGGATTGGATGCTTTAATATGCACAATAAAAACATCAGAGTTACATGTTGGTAGTAGTTGGTAGTTGCATTACAGTTCTACATTAAGTGATTTCTAGTTTTTGTGATAATTTGCAAACGTCCTGCCTCAGTCATTTTATATAGTAACAGACAGACTCATTCCAATTGTAGAAGAGGGACCATTTTGACACGTGTTTCAACACAGGGAACAGCAAATGTAATCCCACAGCTTTCACTGCATGGTGTGCCAAATCCTCATTCATACAGGCAAATTACCTTTAAAGGTTACTCATAGGTGAGTGGTTGTAGGATCATGCCTACAGAAAGCACTTGTTGATTTAATTTGTTCTTGCACTGTATTTGGTCTGCCCTGGTACCACTACTGAAACTGCAGCCAGTCATCCTGTTTAAATCAAATCCATGTATTTTTGTCTCCACAACTGTGAGGGGACAAGTCACAAGCCTTGTGCTCTCAGTAAAGCAGAATCTTCTCAGTGAGTAGTGTGCCAGTGGAAATACACCAAAATTTTGAAACCAAGAGTACAGCAGGTATGTAGATTTTGACAGAAAATTAAATTATGCTAGACAGTTTTATTTCCTTGCCCCCTCAATTACTTCTGTTAATGATATATTCAGATCAATAAAAGTATGTTAACTAAAACAGAAAAAGAAATTGCGTCAGCTATGTTTACAACCTATTCCTAAACCTTACAAATCACTTTTTGAAAATGAAGAAATGTTTTTCCCAGCTCTTGTGGGAGTGAAATTTTCCTTTTTCAGATGAAAAAATAACTTGCATCCAAGGAAGAACTCAAATGAATAGTGTGATAGGGTGCTGCTTTTTTCAGGGACATTTTGCTCCACCTATATGCATGTAAATACTGCTATGACAGGCATTCTTGATTTAACCACATTTTCCTTGCCAGCAATCCTCCCTTTTCCTCCATATCTATCAGTCACTTGTGACATGTCTTTAGTCTTTATTGCCTGACAATACCTGGCCTGTGATTACTACCAATTTTCATGCTCGTAATAATTACATCACTGTTGTCATCCACTGCTTTGTTGCTTTCAGGTTGTGTTTCTGAGCTTATCATAAAATAAAAAGCTGCTCATCTGTCTGAGAAGTCATCAAACAACACCTAGAACAACACATGTTTATATTGAGAGAGTGGCAAAGAGACATCCCACTGCACTAACACCACCACTATGGTGGCTAATGTTAATGCAATGCAAACAACATTCATCTAAACTCCCATTTGAGTTTCACTCAGATTAACTACTCAGATTGCTCCTGCAGGAATACATCTCAGACCCCTAAATAACAAGCAGTACTTACTCTCTGAGTGATCCCTTCAGTGCAGGTTTGAGAGCTGTGTGAACAACAGCAGTTCCAGGGGTGGATTTCAGAAATTGTGGGGTTGATTATATTTTAATTGCCTGATGTTTAGAGTCTTATTAATGACCATGTGCTTCCATTTCTATAAGATTTTTTCACTGTGTCTGGCCATGTGTGTTATTTGCTTAGAAATCATCAAGTGTGAATCTCAGGTGTGAATTTACTTGTGTGATTTGCCAGTGGCAGGGGGTGAGATGGCACAAAAGGAGGTGGAAGGTTAAGGGGGTTGTTTCTCCTCTGTTAGTGCCAATTGTTTCAAGGCAGGAAATGTGGCCACCGGGTCACAAGGCAGTGCTGTCCTTCCCTTCAGGCCAAGCAGGAGCTGAGTTTATTGCTGCTGGAAAGAAAGGTACACACTGCTGCGATCCAACACTGGAAGTGTTTTCCTCAAGAGGTTTTACAGTCCCGGAGAGCACACTGATTGTGAAAGTTCTCACAAACTTTTATTGTAGTGTTTCTGTCCTATAGCCACCATGCTTCCTCATGCTTTGCAGTTACACTGATCTGCTTTCATTGACAGGCTCTTCAGTTTGTGCAGAAATTTTGCAAATTTACTGGCAAAGGTTCAGATAAAGTTCAAAAGAGGCAGATAATATTCATCAGCACACCAATTCAGTAAAACAATGCTTTTATTCATTCTGGGCCATGGAAATTAGCTGGCTGCTTCTCTTCTGACACTTAGCAATACAAAGCTACTGCTTTCAGACACAAGTTGCTCTGAAGCTACCAATTTTTATTATATCATCAACAATTTTCCTGACTAACCCATTGTTCTGAGCATTGATTTGGAGCAGCCTGATCTGACCTGACCTGCTTTTCCTTTCTAAATGAATTTGTTATTTTTACAAATCTATAACTTTAGTTTCCAATTCTGTTATCTCAGTGCGAAATTAGCTGTATGTCCTTCAATGCTTCCAAGCAGAGTAAAACTCTCTCCATTAGGATTCAGTGCTGAAATATTGCTGAAATATTGTCCAGACACTGTAAAATCTTTGTCCCTGGCCCTTGTATGAAAGGAATAGAGAGGAGATGCTACCCTATCTTCTCACCTGAGTCCTTTTCCCATTATGGTTACCAAAACTGCAGGGAGGAAAGAAGTAGGGAATAGAGGGACAAGGCAGAGCTCTGCTTATCCTTGTTCTACTTTGTTGTTCCAGAGGGAGGTTTTCTGAGGAAGTCTGAGAGGAACAAAAAGAAGTCAAGTCCTTAAAATTTCATAGTCACTTATGTTACCATAATAGCCTATTTTTTTTTTTGTAATAGTATTAAAATGATGCAGGCCACTTCCCTTAGCAACCCTGCATAAGATTCATCCACTTAATTTATATATCTTATTTATCTTTAAGCATCTGGTGAAAATGTCATCTGATGAAAGTGCTCCAGTTAGCTGCATTGTCAATGGAGAGATGTAAGGGTCTTTGAGGACCTCAGAGAAAGGCCCTACTCTGATGCATTCATATATGTGGAACTGATTCTCCTTGGCCAATCCCTTAGTTCCTCTCCTGCTGTACTGTGCCAGCCCCATCTCCAGCCTCAGTGCCACCCTTTGCATTTTGCTCAGCTGTTCTCAGACTCAGGTCCTTTTGGTGTACCCTCGGTAACAGTGGTCAGGTTCTTAAAACATTGCTCCTTGGATTCTGTTTCTCCCATTTCTTCCTCAGTTTCCCTTTTACCCTGGCTTGTACTGCCAAATTAACAACTCCAGCTAAATCTTGGAGGCAGGACCAGTGGGCACAGCAGGGCACAGCTCCTGTGACAGGGAGTGGAGTTTCCTGGGAGATTAATTTTAGCAGCTGGGTCCATTGACTGGGGCTGTGCAGCCTGGACAAGGAGCCATCCCTGTCCCCCTCCTGTGCTGAGAGGAGCTGCAGCTGTGCAGTAGCAGGAGAAGGCACACATCTCTAGAGACAGTGCAGAGAATGGGAGTGTCAACCCCTGCATGGGGTTGCTGCTCTGCAATGGGCAGGGGTTAGTTCTGTATTAGTATTATTTGTGACTGTACTTTTCTCCTCACCCTAAATAGTGTCTTCTTCGGTCAGATCAATCACTGCAAATCGTGTCATGCAAAGCTTGCAGTGTGGGCATTGGACAATATTAATTGAAATCTTTTTATGAGGTCCAGAGAGAAAACAATCATTCTGTAAACTAAAATGAAATAAAAATAAAATGTAAGAATTAAAGTTAAAATGAAAATTAATGTTTTGCATTCTCCTAGTGATCCATTTGAAAATCTAGTTGCTGTCTCTTATAGATGAAATAACTCTGCAGCTTTCAAACAGAATGAAATTAACTGAGCAAGTCTTTTCTCTGTCTTGCAATATCCAAGCCTACTTCACATCTCCAGTTTAAGACAAGTTCTGTTTTGACAGAGAAAAAAATACCGGACAAATACTTACACTGAGATCAGTACATGACTGGGCCTCTGTCAGTGATGTCAGCATATATGAATTTTAGTGTAAAACTTGTCCAAAGGCTACAGGTGAGAAAGAGTTATTCTATGTCTGGGTATTATGCTGATCTCCTGGCAGCAAATGCCTTTGCATATCAATAATCATTCCTGCACAGGTCTGAAATCTGGGGTTACAACAAATAATTAAAACAAAAACATTACAAGGGCCAGTCAATAACAAATCCACAAAGGAATTTTTATTACCACAGTATAGATTATATTAGTCTTACTTTACACAGCTTAAACCAGTTGTTTGCAAAGCCCCGAGCACTGGCTAGAATAAAGTCTCAACATGTTAATTCCTCATAATTTTCTAACATACAATTGAAGTTATTTGGAAATTATAGTTTTGTATGCACTAGTTAGTGATAGCTTTTTATTTAAAAATAATTGCAGTTTCTGAATCATATATGTACTGGCACCTGCTTAGTAGGGGGTTTTTGACAAAAAAAAACTTTCCTCTGCTTGTATTCAGGAGTGTATAATGAACAATGGATGTTGCCAGAAGAAAACAGCAAACTGCTATAAAACAAAGGTGTAACAGTAATGCTGGAAAAACAGGATAACAATCAGAAAACTGTTCTAGCAAACTGGCTGCACTGTTGGTGCAAACTGGATTAGTCTTTTGGGCTTTATAGAGTTGTATAAATTAATTACTTTAGCTGACAAACCCAACACATTAAATTTCCTTCTCATTCTCTCTCACCATCTATGTAAGATAGAAAAAAGAGGAAATAAATAAGAAATAAAAACCCATTGTCTTGATAGATGAAAATGAACTCTGATGCTCTGGTTAGTCTAAATACATATTTTGTCCCTTTCACCTAGAAGCCAAGGATCTGGACAACAGAAAATTGGAATACCATGTTTTCCTAGCTGTACACCTAACATTTTATAAGGGGAGAAATGGCCTTTAACACTTTGAAAGCAACAGAAAATACTTGTCCCTGGAGGGCAAGAATAAACTAAAATTCTTTTCTAGGTGAAAGAGGAAAAATAGTAGCCAACAACACAGGAGTACAGTAATTTTATCTATCTGACTTAGCACAGGTGAAGTAACAACATCTGCTTTTGACTGTAAGCTTGCCATCCTGAGGAAATTTCTGAGTAAAAGAGCCCAAACAAGCTAGCAGTCCTCCTCTGTAATACCCTGGTTTGACAAACCTTTGACATAACACTTTTCTTTTCATTCCATTTTGGCATGAAAGCAGGACATGGACAGCAGTGTTTTTCTCAGAGGAACAGGCAGCTGTATTTGTAAAAGGTTAGATATTCAAGCACATGTAGCTGAAGCACAAGTGGCAGCTTTGTCCCAAGTCCCAGGTCAAATGCTGACAAATGGTGAAGGTACAGTCAGAAACGAGAGGCAAATGCTCTGAACAAGCTCAAAGGGCTTTTCACTGTAAGCACAGAACAATCTCAGTTTGGAGTAATTTTTTTTTTTTCTGGTTGTAAGTCAGGTGGGTGTGGGCAGACAAAGTTAAATCATATAAGCCACTTATGTAACAAATGCAAGCAAAATGTCTGGTTTAGCTGTTCACAAGTGTTCGATGACAATGGGATTATACTCTTGATGGAACTCAAAGGTTTGCCAGCTGATGGTGATTTCCTGGCCTCTGCTAAAACCAAAGGATCCCAGACCCAGAGGATAACCCACTGATTGATTTCGCAGCAAACCGGTCTGTGAATCATCAGAACAATGTTTCCTGAGGCAACAGTAGCAGTAAGAAAGGGCTGAAGGTTGCAGCTCTTCCAGCGAGGCCTGCATGAGCATTTCTGTCCCTGAGATAAAGACACACAATATCTGTGAGTAATCTGGGCTTAATATGACATTGCTCATCATATCCTTTCCTGAGCAAGGGATAAGAGGAAAACAGAAAAAGGTGAAGAGCAAGTCAAGAACCACAGAATGAAACTCTACATACAAATTCCTAGGAAGGGGACAGCGTTAAAAGAAAGATGAATGGTTTGAATCTGTGAATCTGTTGGATGAAGACCCAAATAGTGTATTCCATTCTAGGTGGAGGAAATCTGCTTTGTCTGGCTTTGAAAATTTTGTAAGCCAAAATAGCCAAGAGTGATCTGGTCCTGGGTCTATAGCTCAGCCAAATGTTTGTTGATTTCACTGTTTAATTTCACTTGAAGTTCCTTTCCCAAGCCCCTTAATTTATTTAAAGTTATGTGACGCACTTCCAAAGTCATTCTGCAGGTTGGGCAGACCTAAGACTAGAGCAATTTTAAAGCGTTTTCCAGGGCATTCAGAAAATGTCAAGCCCTACTGGAATCCCAACAATTGCAGTGTCATTTACAGACTTGCAGAGTGCAATATCATGAACAGCCCTCAGGACATGACAACAAAGGTATTTTACCCTTGACAGAAAATTCAGTTGCCTTATTGTAAGTTTTTCCCCCTCCTTTCCTAGGAGCAAACAGGAATAGGATGAAAGGCTATAGCTGAACATTAAATAATTAATTTCTACGACTTAAAAGAGGTGGGGTTTTTTTTCCCCTCGCCTAAAAGTTAACATTTTATTTTGAACAGTGTCTGCTTGATATCTGTTTCAGAGAAAGTTGTTCAAGTTGGGAGAAATTGTTTTCCTGGCTGTACCATGTATCTTCATAAAGCCAGCAATGTAGCTGCAATTCGAGGATCATTTTTCTTCCTCCTTTTGAAATATCTAGTTAGAAAGGAAATCACTCAGGAAGGAGCGCAACATAAAAATTAATTATAGCAGAGAACTTATAATGTAATGGTAAGAATGGTGCTGGCACTGTTGGATATAGATATGATTGAAAAGAAGAATGATCAGGAGGCCCACAGTGTTTCTTTGGGATCAGAGGCAGTGCTCATGAAAGAAAGATTTCACCTGTGCAGAGATTCCCCATGTGCTTCATCACTGGCTTTTCTGTGAAGACCCCAAACCTCACTCAGTGAAATGATCTCATTATATTGGCCACTGCTAATACTTGTAAGGGACATTAGCACAAAGTCTTAGCTGGATTGTAGCAAACCACACAGACTGGGTCTGTAAGGATGAGACAAAGGCACTGTAAAAAACATTAAATTCCTGAGTACTTTACTCTGTAAATGCCAACAGAGAGTGACATCAATCCCTAGTTCCTAACTAGCTGTGTCTCTGGTGGGAGAGGGAAGGGACAGGAAAGTAGGACAGTGACAAGGATGTGGTATAGTGATCATTGAGGATGTGAGTAAACTTGAGCTCTGCTCTAAATTATTATGTCATGGTTAATATCATATTAATAAAACATCCTCTAGTAGAAAAAAAGTCATAATTTTTTTATAGCTACTTGAAAGCTGAACAGAGAAACTGGTAGAATGAGTAGCAGAAATATACCCTTATCAGAGAAAAATGCATTGAAAGGATACTAAAAGAAAATTGAATAGTTGGATTTTCCTGTGTTTCTTCTATCTATTTATTGGTTTATATTCTAGAGTGCTTTTTTTCTCAAAGCTAAACTTCACTTCAGAATGAGATAATGTGCTTTTCACAGATCTGGACATTTGGGACTGCAGAGTAAAGAGTACTACTAAAATGCCAGCAAAAGGTGTATAAACAGCTCCACACTGTGAAAGGAGATTAGGCAGTCTTTATCCATACCAATGAAATATCAAAACATCTCTTTCTGGTCTGCAGTACAGGTGTGACAACCAAAGAATTTGAATTATTCTGTCTTCCAGTCTCTTCTGTCATGCTCTTTTTGGCACTTTGCACAAAGTAGATGGATTAGGGGTCACAGTTGTGAAGAGCTCTGCTGATATTACAGAAAAAAATTATATTTGTTGAAATGCAGTTCCTTAAAAAACTTGGTTGGTAGGCTGACCCTCCCCACCAAAGCTGCTCTATCCCTCCCCTCTTCAGCTGCAGGAGGGAGAGAAAATACAATGAAAAGCTCCTGGATTTAGACAAGAAGAGGGAGAGATCAGTTACCATCATAGGCAAAACAGTCTCACCTTGGGGAAATTAATTAAACTTGCTACCAATCAAATCAGAATAAGATAATGAGAGGTAAAACCAAATCTTAAAATACTTTCCTTCCTCCTGGGCTCAACTTCACTCCCATTTTTTTCTGTCTTCTTCTCCCTCCCATCAGAGATGGTCCTCCACAAACTTCTCCAATGTAAGTGTTTCCCATGGGCTGCATCTCTTCTTCCAGCATGAGTGCCTTGCACAGGGTGCAGTCCTTCAGGAACATATTGCTCCAGTGTAGGTCCCCCATGGGGTGACATGTCCTTCCAGCAAGCCTGCTGCAGTGTGGTCTCCTCTCTCCACAGGTCCTGCCAGGAGCCTGCTCCAGTGTGGGTTTCCCATGGGGTCACAGCATCCATCAGGCACCCACCTGCTCTGTTGGGGGATCCTTCATACCCTGGAAATGGATCTCTGCTCCACCATGGACCTCCATGGGCTGCAGGGGCACAGCTGCTTCACCATCATCTGCACCAGGGGCTGCAGGGGAATCACTGGTCCGGCATCTGAGCACTTCCTCCCCACCAGACTCTGGTGTCTCACACATGTTCTCACTCCTCTCTTTGTCTGCAGTTGCTGTTGTGTTGCAACTTTCCCTCTTCTCAAATTTGTTAGCCCAGAGGTGCTACCACTGCTGGTACTGGGCCTGATCTTGGCCAGCTGTGGGTCTGTCTTGCAGCTGGCTGCCACTGACTCTGCTGGACATGGGGGAAGTGCCAAGTAACCTCACAGATGCCACCACTCCCAGTCCCTCCCACTACCAAAACCTGGCTAATCAAACCCAATAAAAATATGTGGCACTTCTTATCTGGGAGGACATGTACCAGACAGGTCATCCTGCAAGCACCTAGATGTGCTCAGCTGTTGAGATCATAACTTTTTTTTGTTGGTAGCAATTTAGTTGCTTGAATTAGCTCATTTCTGCCAAAGGTAGGCCATGGTGTTCAAATGGGGGAGGAAAGGTGATCATTATGGATAATTTGTTTTATCCTTATGAAGAGAAAATTATAGTGGGAGGTTTTTTGAATGTTAACTGCCTTCTAGCTTCACCAACGGAGACTACTATTGACTAATATTGATTGAGTGGGATAAAATCATTTTTTAATTTTTTCCTCTGAAGAGGAAAACAAATTGGTTCATTCATTAAATAACACATAGAGAAGAGGCCTGTTCCCAAACCATATACTGATCAGATATTGACACTTCCCATTTCTTTCTGAGTTTGTCTCCTTTTGGTGGAACTACTTCCAAAAAAAAAAAATCAGTAACAAGAATTTTAGAAATCCTTTCATGATATTTATAAAACAAGTGGACTACATTGGGCTCTTCATCACAATTGGCTGTTCAGTGCCCTAACTAGACTCTCTAAATCCATTTTCCTTGCACAAGAAAAGTCACAGGGTTACTTGCACTGAGGTCCCAGGGAAAGACAATCAGCTAAGACACTGACCTACTAATTAGCAACTGCTACTTCAGGCTTATTGGTTTGAATGGAAGAGTCGTTAAAGTCAATTCAAACAAACCTTAAGGCCACATTGTTTTGGGCTTTCTTGTTTCTAGGTAGTAAACTCTGGCAATCCTCTGAGGTCATTATCTGTATTACATTAAATTTCAGTCTTCTAAAACTGCTCCCTTAACTCTGAGCAAATCTGAGCGTGGTGCCCTTGTTGCCTTACTGATGATCCTGATGTGGGAGCCTACAAGAAGTAAATTGGTTTGGATGAGTTAAAAATAATATTTGTCTGGCTTTCTAGTTTATCTGAGGATGTTCCAGCTCAAAACTACCTCATATGTATAGAGTAGCAACCTGTAGATATCATTTCAGAGAGAAGACCATTTTCCCTTCCAAAATAATGCTTCTGATGTGACCACATTAACACTACCAGGATTAACCCCAAATTACCCTTCCTGCATCCCAGAATGTGATGCTTTCATTCTAGGATTTTTTTTTTCCCCAGGAAGTATTTTAGGGTGTGCTGATCATTTCAAAATATTGTGATGTATTTTGGAATAAGGTGTTCACTGGGAAGACAATGCCATGCAATTTCTGTGCCTTAACAATCCTATTGGGTTTTAATTTAAAAAGGAGTTATTGCATTAGGAAAGAACCCTTCCAAGTCATCCCTGTGTTCTAAGTGAACTTGGAGTTTATTCCTTGACAATTCAGCATGAATAAGTACCTGTTTCTGCAGCTGAAAAAGATGTGTGAACAGTTACATTAGAAAACTGTTAACAGAAGTGTGGGGGTCACACATTGGGCTGGCAATGTAAGGACATCTTTAGTGGGTAAAGTGCAGGAATGCTCAGGGAAGCTAACACACTGAAAATCCATATTCCATGCGAGACTGTCACTAACTCCTTATTAATTCCAGGAGGACTGAGCTTGCATGAATGTACAACATGGATTTGAGGAAAGGCCTTCTGGAGGCTGCCACGTCTATGTGCTTTGCTCAAAGGAAAGTACTTTGTACAGGAGTTTGTTCACTCCTGCATGCAGATAGATTTTAAAAAAAAAACCCAACACCTTTTGCTCATCAATTAAATTAAAATCTTGATAAACATATTGCTTTTTTCTTTTTCCCTGTCAAACGCATCTGTTCCGGGCCTGTCACTACAAGAAAGACATTGAGGGGCTGGAGCAAGTCCAGAGAAGGGCAGCAGAGCTGGGGAAGGGTCTGGAGCATCAGTTCTGTGAGGAGCAGCTGAGAGACCTGGGGTTCTTCAGCCTGGAGAAAAGGAGGCTCAGGGGGGACCTTATCTCTCTCTACAACTGCCTGAAAGGAAGTGATAGACAGATAGGGGTCGGTCTCTTCTCCCAAGTAACAAGTGACAAGACAAGAGGCAATGGCCCTAGGATGTGCCAGGAAAGTTTTAAATTGGAAATTGTGATAGCATTCTTCACTGAAAGGGTTGTTAATCATTGGAACAGGCTGCCCAGGGGAGTGGTGGAGTCACCATCCCTGATGGTATTTAAAAGACACGTAGATTTAATATCTAGGGACATGGTGTAGTAGTGGTCTTGGTAAGGGTTAATGGTTGGGCTCCGAGATCAGCTCTATGATTCTGAGTTCCAGAGAGTTGCAAGAATATGGAATTGTGAGAAGCATTTCTCATACTGTGACATTATAGCATCTTTCCATATTTGCTTTTGTTTGTCTTGTGGTAATGTCCATGGACCCCTTGCTGTTATACAGATTCTAAGAAAGGTGTATGATTCTCAGTACGGGTAATGGCAGTGACGGTGACAGAACAAATTGCAAAGGTAAGAGAAAACCCTGCACAGGAAGATTGTATTACTGAATTAGGCATATTATCTATTATCATTAAAATAACTATGCTTTATCCAGTCGTAATGTGACCAAAACCAGGCTAACTTGAAAGTAAAGTATGATGACACACAGAAAATATGATTTTATGATGTCTTCTCTGTGACCTGAGTGAGTTTTGATTATTCCAGATAATTCCAAATAGATGCTGAAATAAACCTAAAAGAAATAAAAACTGACTTCTTTTCTCACTGCACTGTTCCCTTACAGCCACGTTATACCTGTGTTTCTATAACTGACCAGTGAGTTTTAGTACCCACCAAGAGACAGTTGATTCTTTTGCTTTTGGAGAATAAATGTTAAATGTGTGCCTGATACCAGCAGAAAAAAACAGTAGAACAAAGAATGGCCCCCAAAATTCCCTTTTGTTTCTCAAAATATGGGTCTGAACAAACAAATGTAGTTTGCAGCTTAGCCTGCATCTAAGTGGTTTTGTTTAGGAATTTCTCTCACCAAGATTCATGTAAGATCATAATTAATTCCTTTTAAATTCTCCTCAAAACACATTTCCTCAAGAAAAACCTATGGATTACTCTTCAGGACCTCCAGCATCTCTTTTGCTTTAAATTTTGATTTTAAAAGTTTCTCTTCAATCATTCTTCCAACCACGCCAAAGGAACTTTTTCTGCTCACCTATTGCATGCATCCTCAGGATTCTGAGACATGCTGTGTCTCCCATCAAACCTGCTGGCCAGTAACCAGCACAAACCAGCCCTCATACCCTAGTGGGGTACGGAGCACCACAAAACTCAGGTACTGCTGTAACTGGCTGCCAGACCCTTCTCTGAAGGTTGGGAGTTAGTTTTGTGCATTAGAAATGCACAGGCTCTGTCTGCCTTGCTGTCCATCTCTGTGCTTGTGAGCTGGCTTTTGTCTGGAGAGTAGCTTGGCCTAAGAACTGATTACTTGTTTCAGTGATTTCTTAGAATACTTGGAATCTTTAAANTTCTTTTCTTTCTCTCTCTCCCTTTCTCTCTTTCTCTCTTCCTTTCTCCCTTCCTTCCTTCCTCTGCTTTCTTTTTTATTTTTTTTTACTATGGCTCAATAAGTCCTATCCCTCTCCCTGTTAGCACCAACCACCAGAATTGCCCTTGGCATTCTCTTTCCTCTGCTCTGCAGGTGTGAGAATGCAGGCAGAGCCAGGCAGGGGCAAACCTGATAAAAGAGATGGGCACCCAAGAAGTGTAGGTGGAATTAAGGCAGCTGCCCAAAACATTGACCCAGAACCTCTGCTGATCTTCACTTTTTAAGCCTGTACCTCCTGGGATGTAGAAAACATGTGAATCTCCTCTTGTTTTCACATTCACCATTCAACCATTTTCTGTGCCAACTGTGGTTATGGCTGCTACTTTCCCCCTAAACATAACAAGAAAATTAGAAGCCTCCACCTCTTCCCTCTTGTATAATATCCCACTGGGTCAGAATGCTTGCCCAGGAGTGACAGAATCAGGCCAGTTATCTTCTCTACCTGAGACCATCCATACTTGAAGACTATTTCTGCCATTCTGTAGTTAGGTCTGCCATCCATGAGAAGGGCAAACCTCTTCCCAGGGCCTGCTTTGAAACCCTCCTCTGTGTTTTATGTTGCAGAGATGCAGAGGCTGTGCCTTTCCCATGCCTGTAGCCCTGTGTGCTGGGTGCTACTTGGATGGGTGGCATCCTACATCCCTGAGCAGCTTGGCAGCCTCCTGTTCCCTGGCACAGCACAGGCTGTGCTTTGCAGGGTGGGCTGCCCTAGACCTGCACATAGCAATGCCTCTTTTGAGGTGCCCAAAACCTCTAGAGGCAAAAAGAGGGGAGCTGCAGAGGACAAGTCTGACCTCTTTTCACACTGCCACCTGATTATCTGAACCATCAGAAGCTAATTCTTGCTATTGGGTGAAGTTATCACAAATTAATTGGTCAAATTGAGCCAACCAACTTCCAGATTTGACAGTAGCATTACTTTGCTCTCTGCACACTGGATATCTTGTGGGACTACAGCATGGGTGGAATCATGCCTCTCCTCATTCCCTTTGGGAACATGGAAATTTCTCTGCCTCCTTCATCATCCCTGCAATTTCTCAGCAATCATTTCTGGGACAAATTGATGTTCTTTTTCCTGGTTTTGTATGTACATTTTTTTGTTTGGGTTTTGTGTTGTTTATTCTCACTTGAAAAGCCTTATTCTTTCCAGTAGAGTGAGGATTTCTAGCCATTCTTATTGATAGGAAAATTGAATAAAAAAAGTGGAGAGGTTTTCTCACATACCTTCAATAATGAAATATCACCAAGGAACTCTGGATGCAGAAAACATTAAATAAAAA
The DNA here is from genome assembly GCA_013400775.1 of Chaetops frenatus. Lineage (NCBI taxonomy): Eukaryota > Metazoa > Chordata > Aves > Passeriformes > Picathartidae > Chaetops > Chaetops frenatus. The sequence goes on along the minus strand of VZTR01013395.1, from coordinate 249,986 downwards.
GATCACTTTCAAAGGCACAAAACATAGCTTGTTGAAGGTTTTAGTTATCCATAAAAAGAAATATTATTCTTTGCCCTGAAAGATCACAGCTTCACTCTGTAAAGGAAGGGCCTGGCCCAAGGTGTGTTGCTGTGACAAGCAATAAAGGTGGAAATTAATGATTATTTTAACAGCCTCTCCCTATACAATCGACATCTACCTCTGGCTTTCTACTTGCATTTCACAAGAGAAATACTTCAATGCTGTGCCTGTGAGTGAGAGGCTTATGTTTCAGAAAGAACATCTAGTCACTGCTGCCAGCAGAAATAATAAAGGTGATGGGCTTTCCCATATGAAGACACACTCCTGTCATGTTTTTATAATCATTGCTTTATTTAAAATGGAAAAATCCTCCTCCTCCCACTCAACATGTCTGCAGGACCAGATGCCTATATTAAAAGCTGCATTACTCACTTAGGTTTTTTCCTCATTTCTTCTAACATGAAGCCTACAGGACTCTGAATTTAGAAAAACAAAATGCTGTAGTAAATTAAAAAAAAAAACCCTTTTATATTTCTCATTGAAAGCCACACTGGACCCCTACATTCACAGTCCATTCTGATCCCAGGAAGAGCAGGAGTCCTGCATGGGCCACTCAGCTGAGGTGAAGCAGTTTCTTGGGCTGAAGCAGGTGTAGAGGAGTCAGTTCATGATGGACCCTTAACGTCACTGTGCCTAAATTTTACATGATGGTTTTCCTGTCCAGATACATGTGGGAAAGATTCCTCTAGGCAGAAGTACTGCAATCCTGCCCTTGTCCTACATGCCCCTTGCTGATCATCAGAGGCAATCTCTGCTGCTTTTTTTTCCCCTACTTCTTCTAGTGCAGATTCAAAGCCAGCTGTATTGGTGGAGGCATTGCCATGGCCTTCAGGTCTTAGGTCTGGCTCTGCACAGGTCGAGGCAGAATTCCCTGCCATGACTTTTATTACTATTTTTATTATGAAATGCTGGTTATTTAGTTTGCTTTTCTGTCAGAGCTCTGTTGAGGTGGCAGAGGTCTGCCATTCAGCCCTAATTTCTGTGGTCAAATTATGCCCTTGCTGTATGACCTAGTACTTGCTAGTCCTCCTGTCATTGCTTCTTTATTTACTTTTTGTTAGTCCCAGGGTGGAGGTACATAAGAAATACCAAATACTCTCTTGTGATGGAAGCTGTTCCTGCAGGAAGGAGAACTTCTTTCTTAGAAGAAGAAGGAGGGTTTTGCTGGTCATAGAAATATAGGTTGGAAGGGGGGTTTGTAGCGAGAGCAGGGTGCTCCCCATCTCCATTCCATGAAGCTTCATGTGTGTGTATGAGAGAGGCTGAGACCAGCCCCCTCCTCTGTGCTGGTGCAACTGAGAGCAGCAGCAGGTCAGCCCAGGTTTGTCCTTGGCTCTACCACAGCATTAGCAAGGTGGAACAAGTTCTGACCTCTCTCCTGTCTCCTTCAGCATCACCCACTGCTCTCAGACTGCAGAGAAGCCAGGAAAAAAGCCAGAGCCATGGAGAGGCAGGGACGGAATGACTTTTCTGCAAATTACTGTTCCTACTCACCTTTGGACTAAAATGATTCACAGGGAGATGCATGATCTTGTACATTTACCTATCCATGAAGTATTTTCCAGAAATCAGCTCTGATTAAAAAATACAAAGAAGCTCTTGCATTAAGTGCTAAAGAAATACTTTATTACTGCTGACATACAGATAATTGAAGCCATTTGGAATGTACAACATATTTTAAATAAAAGCACCACTGATTACCAGAAATATCTCCTGTTCCCCACACATCCTTCCCCATACTTGAGATGACAATGTGGTGGTTTCAAAAGCATGTCTCTGTCTTTTCCTGTCATGAGAATACCTGAAAACAGAAGCTTTTCCTTGTCATGAACAGACAGAATCAGATTGCTTCTTGGCTGCCTACATTTCCTACTAACACATAAATAGGCCCAAGTCCAGAAAGCTTATTTCCACTCAGAATCCTACATCTTGATCAGTTCCACTGTATTTAAAAACTACCATTTTTACTTTGTTTTGTGCAAAGTGGCCTAAGATTTTACTCAGCTGGCACCTGCTAGGGTATAGTTCTATTTCTGATGCTCAGAGTTCTCTATGATGTCATCTTCAAAGCAAATAGGAAAAAAAGGTTCCTCCCTTGACCAGGACTCCCATTCATACAAGCAGTATGAAATAAACAAGACAAGTTAACCAGGTTTTGATTTGTTAAGCTATAAGGACAGAAAATCTCAGTGTCTCTCTGTTTGCCTATCTATTCAGTCATCTCACTCTCAGTGTTCTTACACACTCAGATTTTTACTTTGTTAAACCAAACCCAGACCAGTGTTAGAAAATTAAATGCTAGGAAATTAATATAAGGAACTTAAATAAAGGTAATGCTACACAGTTTGAGCTGGAAAAATAAAGGCAGATGAAAAACTCTAAGGTTAAGTGCAAAAAAAGTATCTAAAATAATTTCAAAGGAGATATTTTAAAATTACCATGACAGCAGCCTTTCAACTGTGTGTTGAAGAAACAGGAAAGTTAGTAATGATGCTCCTGATACTTCTGCTCCTACAGTCTAGAATTCTGGCTTCAACTTCAAAGGGAATGATACTCACACCTTCTGTTTGCAATATACAGTTCTCTTCATGCTCAGTCTACAAAACAACAGGTAGCTATGCTCTTTCATGTGTACCTGAAGGTATGCAAAGGAAAACTTCCCACTGAGATGAACTGAGCTCAAAGTCCTCTGCCCAGGCCGTAGAAGGCTCTTTCCTGGATCTCTGTGCAGCTGCTGTTACAAAGCTGCTCATTAGAGCACACTGGTGTGCTCTCAGCAAGCCAGCTGTTTAGCAGGTGTGAATGGCTGAGTCTCCCTGACATCAGTGGAGATCCAACCATTTATCCAAGCAGAGGAGTCGAGCTAACAAATTCATTCCTCTCCAAGGTGGGTCTAGGGTTTCTGGTCCAATCAAATCTGCACTAACCTTAAGCTCCCACATCACAGCAATCACAGAGGTGAAAACATTCATTAATTACCCAGCTATTTGGTACACAGTGTCTGAAGGTCAGGAGCCAGCAACAGTGGCAGTGTAATGCAGGCATCAGCATCAGGCCTGGGCTCAAAGCTGGCTCAGGGATGCTGAGTCTGTGCCTGCCCTTGACTGCTCGGTGGCCCCCAGTTGTGCTGACCTCTGTGAGAGCATTTGGCCATTGGGTAATGGTGCTGCATGCCTATTTTATACTTGAAAGGCCATATTTATGCAATCAATGGAGATGAAGTAAGGAGTGAATTTGTGAAAAACATATTTTTTGCCGAACTTCTGTCATTCCATGAGCAAAATTACTGTAAAATTGCAGTATTTTTGGAAAATTGTCTCCCACTCAAAAGCCTCTGAACATTCTTTTCTTCGCAGTTTTGTGTGAGATATTTTCATGGAAACTTTCGAAGCAAATAATCATGTTTTCTGGCCGTATTTTTATTCCACTTTGGCAATTATTGATCACATGGTCTAGCTTGCAATTTTCTGATTCTCTTGCATTAAGAATAGGAAGTGAAACCACGCTGACTTTGTTTTCCACAAGAGTATTTTATGTTGTGAAAATTTCTGCCAGAAAACTAGGTGGTAATTAACTCGTCCATCTTAAATAGTTGAAGCAAAAGCGGGACATGACTGCTGTGATTCACAATTAACTGTATATTTCCTTTTCATTATCAATGCACGCTATGCTAGGTGAGGATTTGATGTGTCACTTTTATAACAGATACCTTTCCTTGGTCTAGAGGTACCTTCACTTTCCTGCCTGTGTGTGTGCGTGCTGCCCACTCCAATATTTTTAGCACTCACCTGGCCTTGATCTGACAAGGCTGCCTTTCTCTGAGAACTCTTTCCATACCCTCTGTCTTCTTTGTGCGCCAAGTTCCTTGCACTGAGTACCAAGAGTAACTTTTCACTGAGTACCAAGGGTAACTTCTCACTGGGCATGAGTGAGCACCTCTCATGACACACAGAGGAGTAATTGCTGCACCAGGGTTTGTTGCAGGACAGGAGAGAAATCCCTCATTTTCAGACAGTTATAGATATCAAAGGATGCACAGACAGGTGCAGAGGGAGCAGATGTAACATCAGATGTCTACCTTTCTGTGAAAATATCCCAGAAATGCCTACACCTACAGAAAACTGTAAGGTGTAGGCACGCATTGCAAAGAAATCCTTGGTTACATATGACTATGAATAACAAACTGCTTGGGACTATGGTTGCTGTTGAATTCAGAGGTTGAAGAGTGCCACTTTTCTGCTAAACTGCAGAGATAGAGAAGATCTTTTAGGTCTCCAGCAGGGGTTCCGTGCAAAGCAAGAAGTATTTTAGATTGATCTTGTGTGACAACATGGCTGTGGGAGCTGGGAGATGCAGGTATGAACTGCTTCCCTGGGATGCTCCAGTCTTTCACATCTCTGCTAGAAATAGTGATCCATTGCGTGTTCTTTTATGGCTCTGAGCATACTGAAGACAAGCTACTGTGCACACATACTAAAACACACTGGAATGAACCTGGACCTTTTGGCCCATTACTGGTGCATACTGATGTGTGAAGTTTGGAGACCTTTATTCCTATTATTCAGATACAATAAACATTGAATGCAACCTCCATCAGCAGGGAATGAAAAAGGTCTACAACAGCAGAGATAATAGCCCACTCCTGTGGGAGAGAGGGAGCCCATATCCAAACCTGTGGTCTAAATCAGGCAGAGGAAGGATCCCACATATTCACTAATGGTTTAGACTATCAGGTTGCTGTTGAGCATCTGCTGTTTGTAAACAGAACTTTTCCAGTTCCTTACGGTAATGCCAAGATACGTGCACCCACGTAAGAGCGAAACATGCACACACACACAGATCTGGTGGCTTCAAAGATGACATAAAATGTGGAAGAAAAGCATTCAGCACCTGTCAATCTCTCAGCATCCTTCATCTGAACAGTAACATCAGGTTTCATTGACTATGCAGGCTATTGACTATGTAGAATGGAGGATATAGGATCTTCCTTGGCCTAAATAACAGCATGCCAGCAAGCAAGAGTTTGCTCTGTCATAGAACACTGAGTACATTGGCTGATGAAACTGAAAGGCGCTACCTTTTCTTTTCATGTTCTTGGTCTTCAGACTTCAAATGCATGGTTTACATACTAAAAAAATGCTTTCACATCCAACTGATCTTGTCTAATTTCCTATCATACTTAATATTGTATTGCACACTAGATTTTCTTGAAATAGACATATATTCAATCCCTTCTTTTGCAAAGCCTGAATTTGTACTTTCCTCCCTTTTCATCCTTGCAAGAGTATAGTTGACTGTTTCTGACTTCTCCCCATCCTACTTCATAGATAAAAGAACCAATTTTTGGAGGTAGTGCACTGCCTAGAAAATAGTTTTTGTGTCAATAAATTACTTGTTCCTTCTTAAAGGACATTTCTATGTCTTTTACTGACCTCTTGCTCCTGGTGTTTGAAACATTTATTGGTTTTCTCACCATTCCCCAGCTCTGTGATCTTTGGGATTTTCCACTTGATTTCTCAAGTTCTTTGTTGATTTTATTCTTATCATCTATGTAGTCTATGGCCAGACATTGCTGCTGTTGTGGCCAGCAGACGAGGTCACCAGCCACATGTCTGTATTTGGCAGAATTGATATCTGTGTCTCTATTTTTACTATATTGATATCAGCCAGAGATCAGAGCTCCAAAGTGCTGTCACAACTTCATCTCCAGCCCTTGCCCTGAACTGGGGAGGAGCTGAATAAGCAAAGAGTGGCACCATACGCACAAAATTTGACTTTGTTTTGCTTTTCTTTACTGGAGTGATTTTCAGACGAAGCAAGAAGGAAAGTCAGATAAATATTTATCAACTTGATTCTTATCTGAAACAAAACATATGCTTATGTATTCGTTATCAGGAGCACAGTAATATAAATAGCATGATGGCACACACATACTAGAGATCCGGCTCAGGAACTGTTTGATGTCATATATTTATGGGAAAGGACTATTGGATTTTGGCAAATATGGCATATCTTGAATCCCAACTGTACTTCTAAGTAAAGCCCTAAACTAGAAAGTCCGTGTTAGCCACTCTGAAAGACAGTAAGTAGAAATAATCACATGAGGATGAACCTTTAAGAGGAAGAAAATGCACATATTTATATCAGATATTTGAAATGAGAATTCTGACATTTTCTTACTTGGTCTGCAGTAAAGAGAAGCTAATAGTAATTTTGCAGAAGTGCCTCGAATCACAAAATATTTCTGTTGCTAATGATTTCAGTAGTATTATATTTGTTATAAGCAATTCATTAGCCCTACCTTTTCCCATCTTATCATAAACTTTCTGACAATGATATAGCTGAATGTTGCTCTTGCAAAAGGAAAAAAAATAGAAGATAATTGATCAAAGGTTATCTGATTGTTAAAGCTAAAGAGATACAAAAAAAGCTCTGGTTTAATACCAGGAAATGACATACATTTTGCTTGTTTTAGTGTTCCTCTCTGGAATGCTTCGACTGGCATAACAGCCAAACATTGCCAAAGCCAACGAGACTGGCAAGAACAATGTCCATATTTAGGGGACTTGCTGGAAAATACAGGAAGGTTTGAAAATCCTGATAAAACTGACCCAGAGGTCAGCACCCACTCCTTAGGTTTGCTGCCAGGATCCCGGGAGACTCTATTCATTCCAGCAATATTTTTCAAGTCTGGAAGAGACAACAAAGCCAGGTTCACCCTCTAGCAGACACAGCCCCGTGTGTGCTGCTGCTGTAGCCTGGCAGAACACTTTCACCAGCAGGTTTCTCACACTGAAAAATCCCACTGTTTCCTATTCACTACTCTGTGGTCTTGGTAAGAGAACAGCAGGGTTACACAGCCACCCACTTACCCTGCTCCTCTGCGTCCTGGGGAGCCAAGATGCACTGCAGCATTTAAAAGGGAACTGGAACCTGACCTGGGAGAAAATGATAGAAAATGGAATTTAACCACTATGTAAAATAATGCAAAAATATAACAAATACTACTTGTCTGGCTATAATTTTAATGAATTACAAAATGGTGGGTTTAGGCAGCTATTTTCACATACTGTAAAATGATTTTCATTGTTTTCAGATGTTGGTGTTTCAAAAGGGGAAAATACTATTATTCATGAATTGTGATATAGAAAAAATACTCTGGGGGATTTTGATTGAGCAATATGCTGGAAAGCAGAGGCATGATGAATAATATTTGTAAATAGTAATGTGCTAGGATAAAAAATTGCATAAAGAAAACAATAGGTTTTATTATCTGAGAGGTCACATGAAGGGTCATAGCTATGTACAGTTTGGAGAGTTTATGGTTTAGAGAGAAAGGGTATGGATAATAATTTGAAAAAAACTGTTTATCTTATAATCATCTTTAAAAAACCCAAAAGAACTGCCTGTCTAACTTAATCTAGCCTTTTGTCTATAACATCTGAGCAAGTTTGTCACTAAAAGTAGTGAATATTTCACTGTGGTTTTCTGGTGCATGTACAATTGGATGTTCAAAGACCTGTAGCAAGAAGTTATCTGCTCTATTTTACAGCAAGGGGGAATAAGAGAAAGAAATTGAATTTGTACAAGATGAAGAGGAATGGATAACTAAAAGGATTTTTACCTTGTTTTTCTAAGGAGACTAGACTTATCCTACTATGCTTCCTGCGCTCTTTTGTGTCTGTGAGCCAGACATATAACTTTAGAATGTGTTGATTAATTTCAACTTAATTGGCAGAAAGCTGGAATTATCAAACCTATTGAGTTCCTACTATTGCCACAGATAAAGCATTTGAACTCCCAGTGAGTTATCCCACCACTACTAGACACCAGGAATGCACACCAAACAGGGAGAATATGGATGAAAGTTAGAGGCAACCATTCAGTCCAAGAAAGTTCTTTTGCTCACACTGTTTCTGTAGAGTGATAATTCTTTTCTTAACTTGAAGCAAAAAGATGCCTCTGCCTTAAAATGGCATCCAAAGTGGATACAAGCTCACTGCTTAGTGAGAAAACCACAGAGAAGAAGGTTGGAGGTCTATAATTTCCATTTGCACTAGTTAGTCTGGTCTTTTAGGACAATCAAGTTTGCTTCCAGGAAATTCTGGGGATAAAATGATGAAGAAATAGAGAAAGTAGGTAGGTCTATGTTCAGGTTGAAAGAGGAAGGTGAAAAACAGGATCATGGAAATAGTGGAAATAGCATGAAAGTCTGACATATGGAAGAGACACACCTGAAAGGATTAAAACAAAGATGATCATACCTAAAGGAGCACCAGTCAGCAGAATAAAATGGACAGCAGTGAAATTCAGGAACTTCAGCTTCTCTGCCACTATATTAAAATGTTTCTATGCCTACTCTATGTTTCCTTATGAAAAAAGTACTAAAATTGATCCTGAGGCACAGCAGCAAAGATTTTTAAAAATGGCAAGTTTTAAATTAAAAATAGCACATCACTTGGGGTTGTGTAGTAGCTATCAGAAAGCGACCCTCCTGGGCAAACTTCCTGCGTCTTCCCTCCTCCACATTGATGGAAATTATGTTTTGACAGGTTCCAAATTCAGAGAAACAAGATGAGGAGCACCTGATCGGACAAGATTCACCATACAAATGGAGCAGCATGAAAGGAAAATTAAGTGGTGCCCATTAGAAGAGGAGAAATAGCTCTGGTGATGCCACAAAAAGACCTCCCAACAACAGCTCGGTTGATAGGTGCCACTCCTTAGTGGCAGATACTTGAACTTTCAGAATTTGTCCCAGACAGAGGGTAAGAAGAAGAAATCCAGCATGGAGGCTGGGGTACCTGGGGTACACATAGGAGTTCCAGACAGCAGTACTTCTCTGAAGGATAAGGTTAAATTTTCTATGACAATTGTAGGAGAATCAAATGATAGCACAGCTGAAATCTTATCAAAGTCACTAGCAAAAAAGGGGAAATGGCTGATGCATTTTTGTAAATCAAAGTTGAACTTCACTGCTTTCTTATCCTCAAGAGCTCATCAGTTGCCATGGAGAGTTTCTACACAAACACGGCATTGTACATAGAAGTGAGCACCTATCTGACAAAAAAGTCTGGGAGAACACAAACACACACTTCACAGGAGGTCAGAAAAAATTGTTAATTTACGTGAATAATAACTGCTATAAGTATGTAGTGCAGCTTTAAAAAAATAATGGGTATGATTTATCAAAATGTGACAATTGCAGATAATAGATTTGGGTTGCAAGGTAAGGCTGCCATTCATATAACTTTATGTCATTTATCACAACTGCAATAAAACAATGTATAACACAAACAGTGTTTTAAAAAATAAATGCATCAGCTTTAGTAAAAGTAACAATTACTATTTTATGCCTAACACCAGAAAAATCTGATTATCCATTTTTCAAGACTCAAAGACAGGTTTTTAATAAATCATCAAAAAGCACACTCTTAGTTTAGAGGAATAACCCTCTAAGCAGGGAATTGTCCAGGGTGTTTCTTCATTTTCCATTACCACAGTGTTCTTTCTGATTTCTATCATGATTAATGCGAGCCAAGATTATTGTTATCATGAAGTGTTTTTAGATCTTCCTGGAAGGCAAGTGTGTGGAATATTGTATTTCCATCACCTTATAGTAAAAAATGCAGATAATTTGAGTCTGGGACCTAAACAGAACAAGTACATTTGTAAGCAAAAAATTTTATAAAGTTTTACAGATAAATCAAATAGTGACTGGATGAGAGCTCTTTGTGGAATGTTAATAGTTTTCATGGTCATTAATATGATAGATGGATGCAGGGTAAAGGTTTCACTCATAACTAACATTAGTTACTTATGAGTGAGGAACAGTTTAATTTGAAAAGCCCAGAATATCTCTTTTTAACTAGTAGAGTATAGCAATCCCCTCAATTTTCTGAAGATCATCTGCAGATAGCACAGACAGAAATGCTGAGACAAGACTGCATGGATGGCATATAGTTCAGATATAGTTTCTCCACTCAAAATCAAATCATCAAAATATTTCTTGCCCCTTAATTTTTTTTCCAGATACAACCTGAACAACTCTGGAAAGAAGATATTTCTCCAACAATTATTCTGCTTGGTGATACTGTAACCAAAATATTGCCTAAACTGGAATGGTGTGAGACTGATATTTTTTTCATAGTGGGCGTAATCTGCCTATTTTCAAAGACTCCTTTGCATATTCTCAGTTTTGCTCTAGAGTTCAAATCCAGTAAATATGATTTCCTGGGCATGGCCTAAACTCAGAATGAGTTTTGGTGAGATGGTCCTGTGTTTTCTCTGCATTTGCTCACACAAGCAGCTTCTGTTGAATCACAGCTTCCCTATTTGCCTTACCAAGCAGCCTTTGGTGTGCACACATTCTCAGGGTCTCACCTCCTTTATGTGGTGAAACAATTGATAACCGAGGATAATGGTGACAATGGTGACTGTAAGGATAACTGCGCTTGTTGGACAGAAACATTTTTAGCCTGATGTTTTCAATAATGGCCAGGAATGGATGCTTAGAAAGAACATAGAAGTATAAGCTGATTCTTCTCCAAGCACCAGGACCCTGAGGTGATGACAGAGAACACAAAGCATTTTTAATTAGTCAAGACTAGAAACAGATTTGAAGAATTTTAGAAGGACCTTGGGAAAAGGGGAGATGAAGGAATGTCATGGCAAATGACATACAGCTGTTCTTAAATGTCAGGTAAGGGGCACTGAAGATGACCACTTGACACCTGAGTGTCATGGGTTTGTTCATAACCGGGCGGAAACACCATTTAATGTAGAGGTTTCACATTCGCTTGCTCGCCTGCTCACACCAGGCGAGAGTGTAGTGTAGTGGTTTTATGAGAATAAGGATTAAGAGAAATGCAAAACAGGCCTAAACTTCAAAGATAAAAATAGTTTATTAACAAAAAACAACAGAATCAAAATCAACCCCCAGGTGGTTTCTTCTTCCTCCCCCCCAGCCCCCCACCCATGATGGTTCCTTTCTCCCACCTCATTTATCTTCCTTTACCACCATCCTTCTCACCAACAACACAGAGAAACAAACTTAGAAAACCCCTGGTCAATTTACCACTCTTGAAATAGGCTTTCATCAGTCCAATTGGAAGAAGAGTCTCTCTTGTCTCACCATGGAGA